>JAVXUP010002588.1:0-120595 GCA_033070095.1 Escallonia herrerae | reverse complement strand
CTTTTATTCCTCCTTTCAGCCCAACGCTGTCATAAGCAAATAGGTAAGGGTAAAATGCCGCTGAAAAATAAAGTCCGCCTATTTTAGAGGGTTTTGATGACGTTGTTGAGAAAAAGAAAGGCATTGGTACCCAATGCCTTAGGACCGGCCTGCAAACTAGGTAGGATCTCCCTTCCTACACTTCTTGAAATTTATCCCAACATTGAAGGCCGCCTTCCTTTTGGCACTGATTATACTCCGCCTTGGGATTGTTGAAGTATTGAGAGGATTAAGTGGGATACAAGGCAATGACATTGGTCAGAAGAGTGAAGTGGTGGCGAGTGCAGTTGTTGCATCCACCATGTTGAGCAAGAAGGAAGAGTGTGTATTTTATAGGACTTATAATACTTCCTATGTCCCTAAAAATTCGTTCACTTTGACTTTGCACACATATTAAGGATTTAGGTTATATATTGTGTGTTTTTTTCTATTTTACCCTTTAGAGAGAGCGGGAAGAGAGTGGGTCGTGAGAGAAAATTGGTTAGTAAAGTGTTAAATGGAGAGAGACATAAATAGAATAAATAAGTCTAAAGTAGTGGGTCAGAAGAGAAAAAAAATAACACGCTTTTGATGAACATGTCTAGCGATTTTGGCGATTCAGTGATCTGTGGTACTAACACCTCCCTAGCCCGAAGAAACTCCTCTGACCATCCCCCCTCCTCCACCCCCAATCCCCCAACATGGTCGGCGAAGAATCTCATTTGGCTACCTTGTCGATGTACCCTTACTCTAAGCCTCCGCCACGTCTAGACCCACCGCCTGCTGCAAGCCTGTCTGGAAAATTCTGGGACCATCTACCCTTCGAGGATTCGGAGGTCCCATTCGAAGCTCCCCTGAACCATTACAGCCCCGCCTTGGTCCTTCCAAATACCTAGAAGCAAAACTACCTGAGTCAATGTAGACATAGACAGCCATTATCAAGGAGAGAGAAAATCCAAGAAGACACAGAAAGGGTTACAAAACCATAGGTCAAGCAGAACCCCATTAATGCACTCCAACTGCACCGATGATGAAATTATGGCAGAAGAAACAAAGGACCTGGTTCCTCTGGCTACATGTCACAAGGACGTAAATTTAAATGCTTTAACGACGGAAACAACCATGGAAGAATCCCCCCCATCCCTCTTTAATAGAGAGAACCCACATCCAACTCCCATTACCGAGGAAGTCCAAAAGACTAAATCCTATAGAGATGGTGTCTTCAAGTCTCAAACAGACAAAGCTATTTACTTTATCGATGAAATGGAACACACCGAATATAACACGAACGAGGTGATCCCTGAAATCAAGTTCCCACCAGCTCTGCTCCAATCCATTAGAGTCTAATGGAAAGATAGCCTCATCATCAAATTACTTAGGAAAACTATTGGATTCAGAGCTCTATCAACAAGAATCAAGTCTGCCTGGGATCTCCAAGGAGATTTTGAGATGATAGATCTAGATGATGGTTACTTCCTGATCAAATTCAACTCTAACAGGACGCAGCCAAGGCTCTTAATAGAGGTCCATGGATAATTCATAACCACTATCTTATCGTCCGCAAATGGGAACCAAATGTTAAGCCTTTGAAAGCAATTGAAACATCTATTGTTGTATGGGTGAGACTCTCGGAACTACCTATTGAATACTACAGTGAGAATGTCCTGGGATGAATTACTGCCAAATTGGGAAGACCATTTAAGGTCGATTTTAACACTGCGACATCTACTCAGGAGAAATACGCAAGAATATGTGTGAAGATCCATTTATCCAAACCGTTAATACCGGCCTACATTTTGATAGAGAAAGAATACAAAGTGGAATATGAATTCCTGCCACAAATCTGCTTCGAATGCGGCCATGTTGGCCATCAGAAAGAAGGATGCCCACAACGCCTGGAACTGTCGCCGGTGGAGGCTACCAGCAACGGGATTACCAATGCTCTGACCAACTTTAACGGTAACCTGCAAGGAAACAACGGAAACTTTTGCAAATCTACAGCGGACAAGACAGAAGAACCCCTAAGGAAGGTTAACTACAGGGATTGGATGATGGTCAAAGAAAAACCCAAAGAATAGCACAGAGAAAATACACAGAAGTGCACCAACCTAGTCTCAAGAAAACTACCGAAAATGTCTCAATGGGCTTTAGGCCCACAAGAAACAATAGGTTTGAGGCCCTTAACTCCTCTATACCTTCTGACTTCAACACTGAACGAACCATGTTAGCCCGTGACCTCAACCACACCCCTGCCAACCATGCATCAACCTTCGAAATTAACCCTCTAAATATACACAAGCCCATTTCAGAAAAGTCCATCCTTAGGAAAGGTCCAAAACAAATGCAGAAACCCATGATCACTTCTAGCTACCCCGGCTTAGAACTAGACTCATCCAAACGTATAGATAGAGCACCCATATCCATTGATGACTCAAACATAAGCAACACTAAACTCCACTCAGTTCTTTCTCATGATCACCCACCACTACCTCCTAACACCTCCGAACCTCTCAGCCACCCCTTCATTCTTGACCCACAACAACCAGCCATCACCTACAACTATAAGCCCCCAGATCCCCCTTACCCCACAGCCAAAACCATGAACCACGTCAAAGTCAAGAAGCTCGGATTCTTCAAAGTGGAAATGAAAGAACAACTAGCAGAAGAACTGATCATATTCACGGAGACTGACACAATGATAGAGAGATTCCATATGAATCTTACTCTTGAACGGTGGATCGAAGCAGTAGTCTTCCTCAAGGTAAGATTATCCACAGTCACGCATCCCATCTGCGGGAGGGAAAAAGTGTTTAGTTTGCTTAAGGGTAAGGTTCCCTTCTTCGAAGATAATATTCTTCATAACCACTTGATGACAATCATGATTTGGAATACCAAAGGTACAGGGAATAACAAGTTCAGAAACCACTTTAGGCAGCTCTTCTGCCAAATCAAACTTGATATTATGGCGTTGATGGAAACCAAAGTTTGTTAAAGCTCAATAGGTAACTTATTTGAAAACTTTAGTCTGATTATGGCTAACATAGTGGACCTTAATGGGTGGACTGGTGGTATATGGGTGATCTGAGATCCTCTAGCAGTCACGATCAACCCTATTCAGAGCCACAATCAAGTGGTTCATGTGGAAATTAGGAAAGGCAATTCTGACAACTGGATATTCTCTGCGATTTATGGAAGCCCACACCAAAAAACCAGGGCCGATCTTTGGGAAAACCTTTCAAATTTTGTAGAAGCGGTTCCGGTACTTTGGATGATTGCCAAAGATTTTAACGACTACATGGGACCCACAGAAAAACAGAGCTTCACGCGTTTCAATGATTTCCCTCACTGCCAACACTTCTACAACAATATTAATAGCTGCGGCCTTATGGACCTGGGATGCCGAGGATCGAGATTAAGTTGGGACAACGGCAGACCTGGTCTAGCCAACACCGAAGAACGCCTTGATCACGCTCTTGCTACCGGTGATTGGCGTCTGCAATTCCCTGAAGCAATGGTCGCCAAATTTCCTTGTACGTATTCTGACCACTGCCCTATGATTATTCATACTAAAGGTATTCATAAATTATCTAATGTTGATAAACCTTTTCAGATGGAAGCTATGTGGCTCAACCATCCGGAGTTTAGAGATATTGTTGAACAGGCTTGGGCTAACAATAATCCTCTAAATCTGGCTAAAAATATGTTTACTCCTCTTGCTGTTCACTGGAACAAGCATGTCTTTGGCAACATTTTCTTAAAGAAAAAACGTGTTTCTGCTCATCTTAACGGCATCCAATCTGCCTTATATAATCACTTTAGTTTCAATCTTGATAAGCTGGAGAGAGATCTTAGAAGTGAGTATAATAGTATCCTCGACCTTGAAGAAATTTTTTGGAAACAGAAATCTCGGCTTCATAATATCAAACTTGGTGAAAGAAACACTAAGTTCTTTAACATTACTACCCTAAAGAGGAGAAAACGAAACAAGATAGAAGGCATCAAAGACGATTCTGGAGCTTAAATCGAAGACCCTAAGATTATCAAAGGCATTATTACGAACTACTTTAAACTTCTTTTAGCCAATAGCGGAGGCACTTCTGTTTTGGATAGTTGGTCCTCAAATTGCTTCCTTTATCATGATCCACAGATTAGCCTGACTGCGGATTTAGATATGCTGGAAATCAAAAAAGCTCTTTTCGATATTAAAAGTTCCAAAGCCCCTGGCCCCAATGGCTTTCCCTCAAGCCTATACAAATTTTTTTGGGATTTGATAGGACCTTCCACTTGTTGTTACGCTAAAGATTACTTTTTGCAAAGAAAAATCGCCCCGGATGACAAAAATATCCTTATTACCCTCATCCCTAAGATTAATCATCCCGAAAAAAATTAGTCAATTTAGGCCTATTAGCCTCTTTAATGTTAACCATAAAATTATAACCAAAATCATAGTAAATAGGTTACGGCCTTTTTTGGATGAGCTCATTAGCCCCTTCCAAAGTAGCTTCATCCCCGGGAGACATACGACCAAGAATATCTGCATTACGCAAGAAATTGTTCACTCCCTTAAGTATAAGAAAGGTAAACAGGGGGGATGATATGGAAAATCGATCTTAAATGGCCTATGATAAATTAAATTGGAATTTCATCCAACATACCATCCTTGAGTTCAAATTCCCTAAAACCCTTGTGGACTTGATTATGCATTGCATTATGGGTAATAGTATGACCTTCCTTTAGAATGGGGAAATTTCTAAGAAAATTTATCCTGAAAGAGGGGTTAGACAGGGAGACCCCCTCTCCCCTTACATTTTTGTCCTTTGCATAGCGTCTCTAAAACTTTATATGTATGAAAGCCAGAAATAAAAATTGGACAGGTTTGCGTGCCTCGCCTAAAGGTCTTAGTTTTACTCATTTGTTCTATGCCGATGATTTAATGCTTTTTGCCAAAGCTGACATTAAACATTGTGAACACATGCTTGAGGTGCTAAATATGTTTAGTGAAGAGGCAGGTCCAAATATTAACCTCGAAAAATCCAAAATTTTTGTTTCGGCCAACACCCCTAAACAGGTTGCTAGGGATATTAGCCTTATGAGTGGTATCCCCCTTACGAATAACTTAGGTAAATATCTTGGCGTCCCCATCATTCTTGACAAACTCTCTAAAAGTAACATATCCCATATCATTGAGAGAGTCCAAAGCAAATTTGTGACGACCCGAGTTGTCAATCACCCAATTCATATTTTTCAAAAAAATCACAATACGATCCCAATCAGATTATAGGACCCAAGCGACTGATATTATATCTTCAAAACAATTACAACAATATCCCATCAGATTACAAGCCCTAAAAATAGGTTACAAATAATTCTAAAGCTCCAAAACTGCAAGTCCCGCTCACTTACCCTGCTTGTATATGCTCACCAAAATAATCATCTGCACTGGAGAGGTAAATGATGGGGGGTGAGCCAGGTAGCCCAGTAAGTGGAATAATCATAGCACCATAGGATTAGAATCAAACACGCTAAATAATTCAACATCAATCAATATATTTGACAGTCAAACAGTCAACACAACCGTGGCTTAGTACCCGAACAATTAGTCAACCAATTCAATATCCAGGTTACACATAACACTTCAGCATCTTACTTCTGGTATCCTCAAAGGGATCCACCAAAGCTCAGCTGTATCATAGCACACCATGCACATAGACAAATCACTGGAGCACTGTCATTGATCAAAAGTACTTAAGCCACGTCCCGAAAACATATTTCAAAAACAAGATATTTACCAACCTCCAAAACAAAGCATTTCAGCAAGATTTCAGAACAACAGTGTTTAGGAGTACAAGGAACGTTAAGAAATAACCACGTGATATACAAGAATAGTGATATGTAATTCCCCTTACCTAAATCACGAAAAATCCACTTATACCATTGCTCGCAATCAGGCCCTATGATTCCTTTTTCATCTTTTCTCACTCTTTAGTTGTCTACCTACTGATAAAATTCAAAGATAAAATAACTTGAAAAGATCAAGGGCCTATTTATAGAAATTTTTAGGAAGCACGAGGTGTAAAGAAACACAACGTGGGAGACAAGGCTATGCCACCTAGCAAGCACGACAATGCTAACCAAAGCACGACAAAGCTCGAAGCACGAGGTGGCAAAACAAGGATGTGACACCTAACAAGCACGACAATGCTAACCAAAGCATGACAAAGCTCGAAGCACGAGGTGGCAAAACAAGGATGTGCCACCTACAAGGCAAGCACGACAAGGCTTGAAGCACGACCTGTCGCAATACTATGTTGACACATCACAAGCATGACAATGATAGGTAGCATGAAGTGTCGATCGGAGAAGTAATCAACACTGAGTCCTCAATAAGCACGAGGTGTCACGATTGTGTGAAGACACCTAACAAGCACGACAATGTCAATCCTAATTGTCACTTAAAATCATTATTAATTTTTTCCTCAATCCAACAAGTAATATTTCAGCACCTCTAAAATTTTGGGGTGTTACAAAATTGGCGGGTTGGAAGGCCAAGTTTTTATCCTTAGGGGGTAGAGTGACTCTTGTCCAATCTGTTAGGCAGCCCTCCCTGTCTATTCTATGCAAACCATCCCCTTTCCTATCTCTACCTGCAATCTCCTTGATAAACTCAACAGAAACTTCATTTGGGGAGACAATGAAAATGCTAGGAAAATCCATCTAGTAAATTGGGATAAAGTTTGTAAACCTAAATACATGGGGGGATTAGGAATCAGGAAGACCGATGAAAATAACATAACCATGTTATCTAAATTGGGATGGAGTATCACCTCCAACTCTCACAGCTTGTGGATTAGGGTCATGAGAGACAAGTACAAAATCCCTTCTAACCCTAGAGATTGGCAACCCAAAAGAAGAAGCTCTCACATTTGGAGAGGCATCCTGAAGACCAAAGATACCCATGTCCTAGGTACCAAATGGGTCGTGGGAAATGGTAAAAATATTTCTACGTGGGACGATTGGTGGTGTGGTCGAAAACCCCTTAACTATGAGAATACTAGAGGACCTAAAAATTCCAAGGTTGAGAGCCTAATTGAAAGAGGCACCTGGTCCTTAGCTAGTGTTGAGAGCTTGCTATCTCCAGGAGAGAAAGAGGATATCACCAACACCCCGATCCCCACCCCATTTGCCTTCCATGATACCCCCAGTTGGGATACGCTGGGAATGGCCTCTTCTCAATGAAAGCGTTCTTTAATCTCCTCAGTAATCCCAACCCCCCACAACCTTCTTCCAGGCTGTCTAAATGGAAAAGACTTTGGAATATGCAAATACCTCAAAAGTTGAAGGGGTTCCTGTGGATCTTACTCCACGACACACTGATGACCAACTCTTTAAGAAAGATCAGAGGGCTAACCAATTCTAATCTTTGCCCCATATGCAATAGATATGAGGAATCCACCACCCATGTCCTTTGGCACTGTATTTCTGCCCTCGAGATCTGGAAAAAGGTTTTCAACTCGGAACAGATCAGCCTTTTGCAAACTAATGATATCTTTGATTAGTTCTGGAAAGGAATAGATCTTAAGGCTAGCAACAATCAAGATCATCTATGGGAGCCCCTTTTTATTCCTATTATATGGACTAACTGGAAATGCAAGAATAAGGAAGTCTTTGATGACAAAAATTGCACACCTTTGGAGGCAATCATCTCAAGTAAATTCCTAGTAAGGGAAGTTTCTAAGGCTTTCACCTCTTGTAATTCTTCCAATACTGTTAAAAGTGTTAGACTAATTAAATGGAACTTTCCTGTGGCAGGCTTCATCAAGATCAATTCGGACGGAGCCTTAAGAGGCAACCCAGGTCCTAGTGGCTATGGTGGAAAAATAAGGGATGATAGATGCCAATGGATGGAAGGTTATATGGGCAACATCGGGATAAATACAAGCCTAAATGCGAAAGTTTGGGGAATCTATAGAGGTCTCACTATTGTTCGGAAAAGAAATTGGATGAAAACTACCATTGAGACGGATTCCACTGCTGCTTTTACAACTTATCTGCGAACAAGAAGTCAAGACACACCCCTTACGGGCGCTGGTGGAAGACTGCAGAATCATCATCAAACAAATGGCTTGCAATCTCACCCACACTTTGCGAGAAGGAAACAAATGTGCTGATTACTTACCTAATTTGGGTGCTAACCAAGCGAAATTGTATGTCCAGATCAATGAAGTACCTAGAGAGATGAACAGCTTGATCTTGGCTCACTTGAGTGGGGTGGCCTTCCAAGTAATCTGTTTGTAGTTTCTTTCTTTCCTTGTAACAAAAAAAAATAGAGAAAATGAGTTGACTGAGAGTTAAATGTAGAGAGATTACAAGGTGATAGGCCATTTCACCTTTTTTGCCATATATTGCGACGATTTCCAAAGATGCGTCTTCCCGCACTTGGTTCCGGTTCGAAGAAACTTCTTTCCCTTAAGATATTCCCCAAACAATCCAGTGCAACGGCAGACTCGACCTGCTTCCTGTATTGCGCATCCATCCATCCCTTTTGACTTTACAGCCTCACAGAGAGTGGACAGAAATGGCCGCCGGACTAGTCGAAGGAGGCATCGTCGGCGCCGTGATCGGCAAACTACGGACATCCGTCACAGACATGGCAACCAAAAACATCCTCTTCGAGTCCGAATTGGGCGCCCTGACAGAAATCCTGCAGTCTATTGAGCCAAAGTTGCTTGAGATAGAGAAGTACAACAAGGAGCTGGACCGTGCCGAAAAGACCAAGCCCTACATAGATCTGCTAAACAAAGGGAAAGAGCTTGTTGAAAGG
This sequence comes from Escallonia herrerae, assembly GCA_033070095.1. Classification (NCBI taxonomy): domain Eukaryota; kingdom Viridiplantae; phylum Streptophyta; class Magnoliopsida; order Escalloniales; family Escalloniaceae; genus Escallonia; species Escallonia herrerae. The sequence goes on along the minus strand of JAVXUP010002588.1, from coordinate 111,756 downwards.
TGTTCAGAGATAAGCCCGTGGAGTTTTTTCGAGAGGTCCTTGTACTCCGACGAGCTCACTGGCTACAAAGCTGATCTGCTGAGGTTCTGTCAGGTCGAATTGCAGCTGGAGCAGAGCAGTGATATTAAGGAGATGCTGGTGAAGCTGAATCGGGTCAGTGAAGTGCTTGATTATGTTAAGGGTCCGAGTTTTGTTGGTAAGTTTTTCTTGCCGGGCTCGACTCTTACTGATCGGGTCATCGTGCCGGACTCGACGCTTTTGAAACGGAAGGACGAGGTGCTGATCAAGGATGGCCCGGCGGCGGTGCTCTTGGCTCCCGGTTGGTTTGGCGCGACCACTTCGCCTGTAATCCAAGGTAACGAATAAATATCGTCGCTACAGGTCATTCGTAGCACTTATGGCAGCACCTTTAGGGAGGTGCTTCCACTATCTCTGGTCTCTACAATTGTCGATACAGTGTTGCTAATAAATGTGGAACAAACTTTAGCTCCTAAATAAATGTCACTCCAAATATTAATGGCAACGATCTTCTGTGACTGAAAAAGAAGATTGGATGAAGTTGTCAAAGTTGCGAACAAGATAGGGCAAGGCTAAATACATACCTCTAGGCTCACTTCTCGAAAATCTGTATTCCTTTTAGTCTTGAACTCTAGAGGCCCTTTAATCTCTCTACCATATAGTACTTTAGCAGTGTGACGGAAAATTGTGTCTGCATATCCTCCGGAGCTTCCAGACACCCCAAATAGGTTTCCCTCCTCATCAACATTTGTTAGCCTGCATTAGAATCACACACACTCAATCACGAAACCAACTCAATTCAATATAGTGAGAATCTTTAGAACAATAAACGATATTCTTACAACTTATCTGGAGCAGACTCTTCCAAGGCTCCAAAATCTATTGATGTTGACTGCGACATTAAATAGAACAGTAAAAATAATAAAAGTTTACTTCATGCCTGATAGTGAAGATCATCAACTTAGTCTTACCTGGATCAACTCTAACACCTCTCCAGACGTCAATACAGAATCTACCTCTGTAGTCTCTAGGACAGTGTTCTTCTGAGTTTCATCCAGGTGTTCCACTTGAAAAACGAAGTCTTCCCGGGCAGCCTCAAGTTTCTTATCATAACATGGCATCACTGTCACATGGTACACCTCTTCAGGCCTGCCCAGTGAGTATACGCATATAATTTTAAAAGCGTACAGGAATCAGACGGAAGCTTGTATTGGTCTCACTTTTTGGGGATCCGAATGTGAGGATCTTGCTTGTGACTGTTTAGTTTACGGGATCAATGCAAGGAGTATTTGGCACTACTCTTGTCTGTGTATTCATCAGGGGCAACTTTGCATCCCCTTATATGTCCTAAGATGGCCAGTTGCCCAAAGTATGTCGTGAGAGTTTGACCGCTTAATATTGCTAGTACTAACAGAAACATGATCAGTGCGAACTGTCTAGCTTACATTGGGGGCATGTACCTTCCTATCGCCATGATAACTTCGTTATTTTTGGCCCACTTGTAATTGCTCTCAATACATCATAACATAAAGGAGGCTGATATCTGCATTCTCCTTTCCACGGTTGAACTTCATGATAGACAGGAAAATGAGTTGCTAAGTTGAAACGGACATCCATCACGGAGTCCAAAAATGCAAATGTCACTGTTCCTAGTACTTGACAGGTATACATAATGGGCACTTGCAGCTATTTGCTTGATGTAAATTATTTGGCTGGAAGTTCATAGCAAATGCTTTGCGGTCATTGATCAGTGCTGCAGCAACTTTGCCCCTCTCTGGCCCTTTTTTTCTTTCACGTGTTTTAGGGATGGTTGATTGGTTGCCATTGATTGTTTTCTACAGTTCATTGCTATATCTGTTTCAGAGCTACAATAAAGTTCCTTTTCTGTGCTCTCGATAATTCGTTCGCCTGAGCTTCTTCCTACAGGGGCCTATTTGGCACCTGCCTCCCTCGATATGATACGTTTCAGCATTAATTAAGAAAATGTGGTGATACAGTTTTTACCGGCTTGACTCTTATATTTTATTATTTTCTTTTTACAGATTGCACAGACATGTATGAGAACATTTTCCTTGCGAAGCATTCCAAAATGGCCAGCATCAAATGCATTGTTCCGGAGCTCTTCCAAATTAAGAGGTGCCATGAAACGAAGGATGAAGCATATACGCAGTTCAAAGCCTTTCTGGTGGACAAGGAATATAATGAAGAGTGGGATGAGGGGACCTTGGGATCTGGCGAGGAGAAGGAGCCCAGCCCCAGGAAGCATGAGGGGACCTTGGGATCTGGTGAGGGGGAGGAGCCCAACCCCAAGAAGCATGTGGGGACCTTGGGATCTGGTGAGGGGGACGAGCCCAGCCCCAAGAAGCCCCGGAAGCACTGATGTGCTTAGATTAGCCTGGGGTTGAGAACTGGAATTCACCAGGAACTTGTTGATCGAACTCTAATTTTGTGGTTTTCATCATAAAGTAATGATCCCGTGGGTTGCACACGGGAGCATTTATAACAACTATTATCTAAATATAGGTTAATTAGGGTTATATTAAATTAGAAAACTATACTAATATGATACAAAGTATACTACTCACACTATCCACACTTTATATTGTTGCTAAAGTGCTAATATCTTTGTTATTAAAAGAATTTAGTAAAAAGAATTTAGTTATAAAAAAGAACTGAAAAATCTCATGACCTTGCTCTGCGCAGTGTCAAAAGTGCACAAAGCGTACATAGGAGTTTTGGATGAGAAAGCATATTTTGATCTTGTCGTGACTCTTGAGCAGATTGATCCAACAGTGCAAGTAGCCATATCACGGGCTCTGTTATACTAAATCCTAATCTGCAAAATGAAAACTGAAATTATAAACTTTAACAACATTAATAACTAATTATGTAAACAAATCTAATCATCCTAATTGCCGAACACTAATCTTTGAATTCAATTCAAAAGCAAAATACTGAAATTCTCCATGAGAAAAGATGTTTAGAAGTCTAGCAAACTTATGAAGTTCACAAGTATTACTACACTCAAAACCTATTTAGTCGAGAGATAATTGTAACTCAATTAAATTCTAAAAAAGCTACCATATGAAACTGAAATTATAAACTTTAGCAACGTTAACATGTAAGTTTAAAAGAATGAATACGCATGTTATATCCAATAACCAAGAAGATTAACAATTGAAGTGATTCAAGCAGCTCATATGGGGACAATCACACCGGCCAAAAAAGGGCACCCAGACGTATGCCTTTGGGCAGGAAGTTCCACCCCACTCATCCGAAGCACTCCTCCTTAACTCGAGTTAAGCTCAAGCCGATTTATGAAATACAGTATACCATAAGGTTTTTAAGAGTATTAATATGTACCACATATCGTGAGACAAAAAAGACAGTAACTTAATAAAAAAAATATCTTATTTGGTTATAAAAAAAATATCTTATTTGGCTATAAAAAAAATAGATACTGATATAATGGAGTCGCTAGATACTTGCCTTCCTTAAGTTTTTACTTTAAGTTGTCAAGTAATATTTCAAATGAATATTGGCTTAACACTTATACTAGTAGAATAATCATGTTAATACTATATAGAGTTAAATAACGAACATGATTGTGGTTAAAATTAAAAAATTGTGAGGCTATGACGTATCCCAATTGAATTATAGATAATACATATGAGTACAATTTTTTAACTTCAAAAGTTTTTGAAGTGTTACATGTTTTTTGAATAATTTTTTTTATATATCTTTTTTTAATTTTTGTGAAACGCATGTGTGAGGACATTCAACCGGCAAAAATGTGTCCTTTTCTTTAAGTGCTTTTGAAGTATTAATAGTTCAAAATAATACCTGATCTGTAAGTACATTGATAAAGTATAGTTTTAAAGAGGGGTTGTAACGTCCCGAATTTTTAGAGTGTTAATTTCAAAAGAATAAAGGCTAAAAAACCTCATGTCATCAAAAGTCTTCCAAACTGGTTATGCAAAGCATCTACCAATTAGTATCAAAGATACATCAATAAATGCCACACCGGCTTAAAACAGTTACATTGACCTCAACTATTTCTACACGGAGCTTCAAAATAAAATCTAAAGCAAAATCTATTTGACAATAAATATAAAAGGAAAATCCTTCCCTAAAAAAATTCTTACTTAGTCATGCCTTATAATTCTTTGCACAGCTCCGAACACTGGCCGATAATCTGAAAGTAAGGGCTTGAGCACAAAGCCTTGTAAAGATAATCCTACACACCCACCCACGGAGTACAAAGCACGTGATATTGATATTAGTTCATGGAGTTGATAAAATATGATACCAAGGTGCATGTCGAATACAAAAACCAATGTACTAACTTTCAATTCAAAAATCAGATTAGCAACAAAATCAATAACTCGTACCAGTAGACAATACAATTTCAAACTAAGGTATTACCATATATAACCAAATTTGCAGCAAGTCAAAAAAGTTTCGATGTTTCTAAAACAATACAAAGTTAAGTTCGAAACGTTTTTTCAAGTTTTGACAAGGATATCTTATATTTCAAAAAGACTCAAGCGAATTCAATAGTACTTCAAGTAAGTTTGAAAACTTCTTCAAATTGATCCGATATCAAAATCCAAATATTCAATCAGTACAAAGATGAAGACCACGAGAGCCATTCAGAAATGTTTCACGCTTGCCATCACTGACACGTGAGAAAAGGTTTAGAAATTAAGATCGTGATCTCTAGCTCATCCCGCTGAGCTAACCCACATTACAATCTATGTGAATAAGTCAGAAATAGATAACTCACATACACTGTGACATGGCACACCAGATTATAGAAACAGATACCAAATCAACTTAATAAACACCAAGAGTTTGAAGCCGACAAAGTCATTCCCGTTCACACGATTCTACGCATAATAGTTTTATGTGTTAATTACGCGGTTGACCATCGAACTATTAGACAAATTTTACTTTGACCACTGAACTTCCATTTGTGTCAAAGTGACCATTGAATCCTTCAATTGATCTCAATTAAGTCACTCCGTTAGCTTCCATCCATCCCAAGTCCGTTAAGTGGCTAAATTTAAGGGTAATTTTGTCACTCTCTTTTTCTTCTCTTTTTTAACCCCTTCTTTCTTCTTTCTTCCTCTTTCTCCCATCACCACCACGGCCAAGCCGCAGCCTTAGCTCACCCAATGCTCAACACCCATCACCACTCCACACCTTCATCCCTATAGCCCATCCACCGTAAAATTACAGCCCCACCACCATTGTCGCTATAATACCCCATCACACCCGCCCCTACAATACCCCAGCCCTGTCGTCGCTTCTACAATACCCCACCCCGTTGCCTCTATAGTACGCACATCACCACCAATGTTAAAGTACTTAATGTAATATCCCACATCGGATGTGGAATAGTATGATATGACCCTTATAAGACCTTGCCAAGGAACTCATAAGTACCTACTTGGCTAGCCCTTTTGAGGGAGGCAATGCCCTGTGGTGGGGCCGTGGACCGGGTCGTTACATATGGTATCAGAGCCGACTCTCGAAAGCTCGGGCTGGGCTATCCAATCGGGTTGCCGATGGTTGGGGAAACGAAGGCAAGCCCGGTATATCCCACATCAAGAGGATGGTTGGGGCAACGAAGGGTGAGCCCGGTATATCCCACATTGGCTAGAGAGAAAGATTCTGGGCTATGTGTGATCGAGTCTTAGCGAGGACGCTAAGGTATAAGGAGGGGAGATTGTAATATCCCACATCGGATGTGGAATAGTATGATATGACCCTTATAAGACCTTGCCAAGGAACTCATAAGTACCTACTTGGCTAGCCCTTTTGAGGGAGGCAATGTCCTGTGGTGGGGCCGTGGACCGGGTCGTTACACTTAACGCCACCACTATAGTAGCTGCCGAGGTCCCTTCGACCATCATAATTCGATGGATCTCCTTCTTCTTCTTTTGGCATCTCCACAATTGAAATCACATTTTTTTGTTATTTTGGCAGATTAATATCAATCTAGGAGGATGATGGAGGAGCATCTTTTGAAATGTTTTGATCATGACATGGTGGCGGGATCAGATTATAGCGACAGCGACTGTGGCGGATGGGATCCAAAGTTGATGAAGGGGTGCTTGAGTGATGATCTGCGTAAGACATCAATGCGATCGTCTTGGTCGTGGTGATGACGGTGGGTGGCAAGTTGGTGGGGCAAAGACTTGGGCGTGGTTGTGGTGGTGGTGGGTAGCGATGTAGGTGAGGCAGTCTGGCTTGGTTTTGGTAGTGGTGGTGGGCGGTGAGGCTGGTCGTGGAGGTGGTAGGTTGGCGATTAGGGGTGAAGAAGATCCATTTGGGGTTAGGTTAATTAAAGAAAAAACAATTCTATTTGGGGTTAATTGATGAAAAAGAAATTATTGTTAGGTTCAATTGAAGAAAAAATAAAATATATTTGGGGTCAATTAAAGAAGAAGAAAAAATTGTTGGGGTCAATTGAAGAAAAGTTAGACCAAAAATCAGAAGGAAAAAAAAAAGAAGTAAAAGAGAATCTTGTTGTTTTATCATTTGACAATTTTGCCCCTTAATTAAGCATCATGTGCCTTGCACATGGGCAGTTAACGGACTAAAATTAACGGAGTGACTTAATTGAGATCGATTGAAGGATTCAATGGTCACTTTGACACAAATCGAAGTTTAGTGGTCAAAGTGAAATTTGCCTAATAGTTCGATGGTCAACCGCGCAATTAACTCTAGTTTTATTCAAGGGCTAACTTCAACAATGAAATCAACGAATCTAAGAAAACTCAAAGCCTAAAATTTGAAGAGGACTCGTTACCGTTTTGGTAATGTCTAAGATCACCAAAAACTGATAAGAAACGAATAAGATGGAGCAAGTCAAAGTAAGCTGATTTGCAGTGTCAAACAACAACTTTTGCACCGATGAATAACTTTCTAAATGAATTTCGATCAGAAAATAGATAGATTCTGATAAAACACAAAACTAAGAAGTTTAATAGGACTCTTTAATGTTTCCATATTTTCTAAAATAATCAAAAACTAATGAGAAATAAATGAGATAGAACAAATCAAAGTGGGCTGATTTACAAAGTCAAAAATAGAAAAGTCTGCACTGATAAATAACTTTCAAACTCAATTTTGACCAAGAACCAAATGGATTCTTATAAAAGCTTAAACTACAAAGTTGAAGAGGACTCTTCAAAGATTTCATAATGTCTAAGATCATTAAAAATGAATGAGAAAAAAATAAGATACAATAAATCGAATTTGGCTGACTTGAATTGGCAGAAATATAAGCATAACAATGTTCAGGTCTATTTGTGAATATTGATTACTTGGAATTTTGGAAAACCCACAACTATGAAGTTGTAATACACTATTTTAGGTTTTCAAAAAGTGTAAGAACACTGAAATTGCACAAGGAACGAAAAAGTTACGGACTCTTGAAATTGCCTTAAAGATTTACAACAAAACCATCACGAATCAAAGTCAATAATCGAAAGTACAAAGAACAATTTAGTGTAACGATCAAGAATGTAATTACGGTTCTAAAGAATCAAAAAATCTCTTTAAACAATAAATCAATTGGTGAATAGATCGATAATCAGAATTCGGATGGGGTGAATGCATGCGAAAACCCTTATCTCAATTGCATAAATCAACTTTAAGTCTTGATCTTCTCAAACAAATTATATAAAAAACCCTCAATGTAATGATCAAAATCTCAAGAATGTTCTTCCTAGAGATTCTTTGGAGGCACTTTTGAAGTTTGTGGTGCTCCTAGGAATGGTAGTATATAAGTCATTAGCCTAAAAAAATGTTATTATATTCCTAAAACAATAAGAATTGCAAAATACCCATTACGTCCTAAATTTCTCTAACTTTATAAATGGGTCAAACTAAAGACCAAATTTAAATTGGGTCATCTAATCTCAAAAATATAACCCGCTTTCCAAAAGAAAAAAAGTTAAATTGATTTTTAGACCCACTATTTAATTCAAAATCACAATACATTCTAATTCGTACTTACACAAGTATCCTGATATAAAAACAAAAGTGTGGGGGTGTTGCAAGGGTAACTTTAAAAAGTTGATTTTGCTTTCTACATATTATAGGTTTTAATTTTTTCATAAAATTATAGTTCTTATATCTAATTTATGCATTTAATAGTATTTTTCTGTATATATTTATTTAATCAGAATATACTGTACATTTTGTATACTAACTTTTATCGGGTTATTCTTGTTAACTACATTAAGCTTATAAAATTCAACAAATATCCTTATGTTAAACTAACGATTATAGAGTGGAGATTAAAAAGTTCATATAATTATTATTTAATGCTCACATCAATTATCACTCATAGTTATAATCGACTCTATTATAATCAAAATTAAGTTTCAAAGCTCATAATTAGTCTAATATTCACTAATCGGTCTTGCTATTCATATGAATTTAATCAACTATAAAAATAATATATTTCATATTTAGTCCTACTAGAAAAAAAAAATTGTCAGTGTATATTCGATTACAATAAGTTTTGTAAAATTACTTAAAACAAATTCACTACTCAAATACGCTAAAAATAAATTTGACAGAATGACTAAAAAATATCCTTCATAATATGTGTGTTTGTGTGTGTGAGTGTGTGTTTTTCTTGTAAGATGCTAGTAATGATAAAATTAAATTGATGAAGATGACGTATCCTTATTTTGAAGTGTTGGAATTATTTTCTACATCTTGAATGACTTATCACCAAGTTATAGTTTTTATATCTACAAATTGCACTCATAGTTTTTTTTTATGAAAAACTTAATTAAGTATAAATAAAAAAAAGTCTTTTCATTGATCATAAGCCCTATGCAAACATGAATTGGTTAATTATTTGTGTGTCAATTTTCTACATCTTGAATGACTTATCATCAAGTTATAGTTTTTATATCTACAAAGTGCACTTATAATTTTTTTTATGAAAAAATTAATTAAGTATAAATAAAAAAAAAGTCTTTTCATTGATCGTAAGCCCTATGCAAACATGAATTGGTTAATTATTTATGTGTCAATTTTCTACATCTTGAATGACTTATCACCAAGTTATAGTTTTTATATCTACAAAGTGCACTCATAGTTTTTTTTTTTATGAAAAATTTAATTAAGTACAAATAAAAAAATCTTTTCATTAATCGTAAGCCCTATGTTTGTGTGTCAATTTTTTTATTTTAATCAAAAGGATTCTAAAAGCTACTGCACTATACTATATTAACAAATCATTACATTATTTTTATAATTTTTAAAAAAATTAAACAAATATTACATTATTTCTATTGTTTCAATCTCAATTTTAGCATCATTTCTTTTTCTCTTCTAAATCTAATATGTTATTTTCAGTTTTAAAATATATGAATTTTTATATTCATATTAGAGAGAGTTTTTAAGAATACAATAGTCAAATCAAGTCTTAATAAGTTAGTTCATCAATCAATTAGAATATTGAGAATTAGTTTTTTAATTATATAAGACTTAGTAATATGAAAACTAACTTATCAGGACATCAGAACCCTATCCAAGATAATATTCTCAATTGTAACATCATTTTTTTTCTCTTTAAAATCTAGTATGTTATTTCCATTTTTAAAATTTATGAATTTTCATATTCATATTATAGAGTAGTTTATAACGATACAATAGTCAAAATTACGTATTAGTAAGTTAATTCATCTATAACACTCCAAAATCTGAGGTTGGTGTACTGTAAAAAAAAAACCCAACTAATTATTTTTTGACCTTTAGCAAAAAATTTGGTGAGCAACAATATTTTTGTCAACTTTAGCGACATTTGTTTTAAATGAAATGTTGGAGATTAGTGGAGCTGAGTGTTATAGTTTATGACTCTTAGCGACAAAGTTTATTTTAGAAATCATAAGTTACAATCCAACGTTAACAATTATAAGTGATATTGATTGAAGTGTTTAGTGACGATTAGCGTGACCGAATTTTTTTGGGTAATCTTTAGTGACGATTAGTGAAGCCGGGTTATGTAATAACCCAATAAATTATTCTAGTACATTAATTTATCGTAAATGGTACTTTGGGTCTTTTTGTAATATTAGAAAGTTTTGGGTAAACTTTGAAAATTACCTAAACTCTAGGGGGATTTTGGTAATTTTTTATTTTTGGGTTTTTATATATAAGAAACACTATAGAGCAGCCGATCCTAATTCTTTTCTCCATACTCTTTTGAAAATTGGCAAAGAGAAGAGAGAGAGTAGAGAGAGAAAGTGGAAAAAGAGAGAGAAGAGAAAGAGATTTGGATCGAAATTAGAGTGGGAGAATTGAAGATTGTGTTTCATAGGAGAGTTCCATAAAGTAAGCACCCCAAAAAACCATTCCATTCAGTGTATGTATTGGATATATCTACATGTCTATATATATACTTTTGTATACATTTTTTCTTCGCTTAAAATCCCGTAAATTTGATCATGAATTATATATTGATGTTATAAAATGTATTAGGGTGTTAGAGGAACAAATTAGAGCAAAGAAAGCAAGAAAAAATGAAGCAAAATTGGAGAAAATTGAAAATTAGGGTTGCTCTGTTTTTCGGGTTAATGTTCACGGTGAACAAGACGATGAACAGTAACCCGTGGTGGAGTGTGGGGTGGCCTCCAGCCACTTTTCAGGCCAAATGTTTTTACAGTCATGATGATACTTTCATTTTAGAATTTCTGAGAAATTTTTAAATTTTTCTGATATCGTTTGAAAATTTTAAATTTTACTCAAGTTTGAAAATTTTTAAATCTGTTTGAACTACTTAAAGTGATTATTTTATTCTGAAAATTTTTGGCACTGTTTATGTGATTCTAACATATTCCAGTTCAAATTTCAGAATTTTTGGAGGTGATATGATGAGATCTTTGTATCGCATTAATTTGGGCAAAATGAATTATGTAATAATAGTTTTAATGTTGTTTTTGTCCTGATTTTAGTCTTTGTAATTTTCTTACATATTTTAAAGCCATAATAAAAAATATGGGATTTTGTTTTTACCTAGAAATATTAATGGCCATTTTTGGGCTTTTCTGGTATTCAAAAAATTATTTTTAATTCAAAATTTAGAAATTTCATATTTTAACTTCTTATAATGTTTTAAGCTCTGAAAGTACTTCATAAGGATTTATTATGAATTTTGAAGTATCATAATACCTTAAGGTGTGTGTGGGGTTCCTAGTTAGGTTTGGACGTACGTGAGACGCATTTTGATTTGAGTTATTTTAAGAGTATCGGGGCAAGCAACATTTAAAAAATTAGCATTGGGTTCATAGTATTTTGATATTAGAGTGTATTCTGATAAATAATTTGTCCGACCTAGGTTAATTCAAAGGATTTTGGATCGAGGCTGTTTAGCAGTGCATAGCTTAAACTGAGGTATGGGATTTCTATTTGAAACCTAATTCGTCAATTTATCCTCGTATATTTTTTTGAAATTGCTATCAAATTTCTTTGGACTCTGTTATATTTGTTTTGAGAATGCGTTAATTGCTTTTAATACCTTTTTTCTTGAGCCTTAAGCATTTATTGGAAATCATATTCGATGCTCTGTGTGTATTTCTCGTTGTGCATCGATATATTTATTTTGTTATCGATTGCTGTCATTCTGCATATTGACATGAGATTCTGCATTTGTGTGTTTTGGCGAAGTTGGTGGGTATTGGAGGATTTGGTGTGGGCTAGTACCTTGATGGACTAGCCAGTGTATTGGTGTGGGCTAATACCTTGTCGGACTAGTCGTTGTATCTGTGATTGATTGTTTGCATCGTATCCGAAAATCATGTTGACATCTGATTGATATAGTTAGGATTGTTTTGAAACTCTTGAAAATTTTCATTTAATTGCATCTGTGAATTATTTTCGTAATTTTTTCATTTGAGCGACCTTACTGAGATCTCGAAAGCTCACCCCCTTTGACTTCCTTTCTGCTGGTAATAAGCAGCATTAAGTTGTCTAAATAAGGAGTAGAGCCGAGCGAGGGTAATTGATTTAAGTTAGTGTTGCTCATTAGAACCCCTACGTGGGTAAATATTGTTATTTAAAATTTTTGACTCAGAATTGATGTTTCAATTATGACAATACATTTAGAGTATTGTCTTATTCGATGTTTTAGTTGCTCTGAAGGACTGATGGTACTATACTGGTAGAAATTGAGAGCATTACTGTCTTAGTATAAATGATCGAGTGAGTGTTAACGTTTCGGAAATTCTGAGATGTTACATCAGCAATCACTTAGAGTTTTAAAATGTTTACAATTTATTTTTTAATTATATAAGGTCTAGTAATATGAAAATTAACTTATCAAGAAATAAGCATTTCATTCAAGATAATATTCTCAATTCATATATTTTCTCTTCAAAATCTAGTATATTATTTTCATTTTTAATATATAAGAATTCTTAATTAAGGTTGGAAAGTGATTTTAAGGGATACAATAGTCAAAATTAAGTTCTAGTAAGTTAGTTCATCAATCAGTTAGAATTTTAGAATGTTTAGAATTTATTTTTCAATTATATAAGGTTTTGTAATATAAAAATTAACTTATCAAGAAATAAGAATCCTATGCAAGATAATATTTTCAATTATAACATCATTTTTTTTATCCTCTTCTAAATCTAGTATGTTATTTTTGTTTTTAATATATAAGAATTTTATTTTCATATTGGAGATTAAGTCTTAATAAATTAGTTCATGAATCAGTTAAAGTTTTAGAACATTTAGAGTTAATTTTTTAATTTTATAAGGCTTAGTAATATGAAAATTAACTTATCAAGAGATAAGAACACATCTAAGATCATATTCTCAATTGTAGCATCATTTTTTTCCTCTTCTAAATCAGCATGTTATTTTTATTTTTTAGATATCTGAATTTTTATATTCATATTAGAGAGTGGTTTTAAGAATACAATAGTCAAAATTAAGTTTTAATAAGTTTTTTCATGAATCACTTAGAGTTTTAGAACGTTTAGAGTTAGTTTTTCAATTATATAAGACTTAGTAATATGAAAATTAAGTTATCAAGAAATTAAAACTTCATTCAAGATAATATTCTCAAATATAGCATCATTTTCAAATGTAGCACCAACATTCTTTTTTTTCTCTTTTAAATCTAGTATATAATTTTTGTTTTTAAGATATATAAAATTTTATATTCATATTGTAGAGTAGTTCTAAGGATACAATAGTCAAAATTAAGTCCTAATAATTTAGTTCATGAATCAGTTAGAATTTTATAACATTTAGAATTAGTTTTTCAATTATATAGGACTTACTAATATAGAAATTAACTTATCAAGAAATAATGACTCATCCAAGATAATATTCTCAATCGTAGCATCATTTTTTCTCTTCTAAGTTTAGTTAATTATTTTCATTTGTAAGATATGTGAATTTTATATTCATATTAGAGAGTGATTTTGAGAATACAATAATCAAAATAAAGTCCTAAAATGTTAGTTCGAACCATTTTTTTTTCTCTCTTCTAGATTTAGTTAGTTATTTTCATATTTAAGATATATGAATTTTATATTTATATTAGAGAGTGGTTTCAAGAAATAATTAAAATTTTCATTTCTAAGATATATGAATTTTATATTCATATTAGAGAGTGGTTTCAATAAATAATTAAAATTAAGTCCTAATAAGTTGGTTCAGCAATTCGTTAGAGTTTTAGAACGTATAGAATTTGTTTTTCAATTATATAAGGTTTAGTAATATGAAAATTAACTTATCAAGAAATAAGAACCCAATTCAAGATAATATTCTCAATTGTAGCATCATTTTTTTTCCTTCTAAATTTAGTATGTTATTTTTGTTTTTATGATATATGAATTTTTATATTAAAGAATGATTTCAAGGATATAATAGTCAAATTAAGTCCTAATAAGTTAGTTCATCAAACCATTAGAGTTTTAGAACGTTTAAAATTTATTTTTCAATTATATTAGGCTTAGTAATATGAAAATTAATTTATTAAGAAATAAAAACCCCAAGATAATATTATCAATTGTAGCATCATTTTTTTTTCTCTTCTTTGCCTAATATGTTATTTTCATTTTTAAGATATATGAATTTTTATATTCATATTAGAGAGAGGTTTTAAGCATATAATAGTCAAAATTAAGTCAAAATAAGTTAGTTCATGAATTAGTTAGTGTTTTAAATTTTGTTTTTCAATTATATAAGACTTCGTAATATGAAAATTAACTTATCAAGAAATAAGAACGCCATCAAAGATAATATTTAAAACATTTAATAAAATTTATAATAGTTATAATTCTATTTCATGTTGAAATTATAATGTGATGACGTGTCAAGTAAAGAAACCATATCTTTGTGATGATGTGTCACACAAAGAAGTTTTTGCTTCGCATATTATATATTATTTTTTCTCTTTTAAATCTAGTATGTAATTTTGTTTTTAAGATATATGAATTTATATATTCATATTATAAAGTGGTTTTAAGGATACTGTAGTCAAAGTTAAGTCCTAATAAGTTAGTTCATGAATCAGTTAGAGTTTTAGAACGTTTAGAATTATTTTTTTTAATTATATAAGGCTTATTAATATGAAAATTAACTTATCAAGAAATAAGGACCCCATCTAAGATAATATTCTCAATCGTAGCAACATTGTTTTTCTCTTCTAAATTTAGTTAGTTATTTCTTTTTTAAGATATATAAATTTTATATTCATATTAGAGAGTGGTGTTTAGGATATAATAGTCAAAATTAAGTCCTAATATGTTAGTTCATGAATTCATTAGAGTTTTTGAACGTAGCAACATTTTTCTCTTCTAACTTTAGTTAGTTATTTTTGTTTTTAAGATATATGAATTTTATATTCATATTAGAGAGTGGTTTAAGAAATAATTAAAATTAAGTCCTAATAAGTTAGTTCATCAATCCGATGGAGTTTTAGAATGTATAGAATTTGTTTTTCAATTATATAATGCTTAGTAATATAAAAATTAATTTATTAAGAAATAAGAACCCAATTCAAGATAATATTCTCAATGTAACATCATTTGTTTTCTTATGAATCTAGTATGTTATTTTCGTTTTTATGATATATGAATTTTTATATTCATATTAGAGAGTGATTTTAAGGATACAATAGTCAAATTAAGTCCTAATAAGTTAGTCCATCAAACAATTAGAGTTTTAGAATGTGTAGAATTTGTTTTTTAATTATATTAGGCTTAGTAATATGAAAATTAATTTATCAAGAAATAAGAACGTCATTCAAGATAATATTCTCAATTATAGCATCATTTTTTTTTCTCTTCTAAGTCTAGTATGTTATTTTTGTTTTTAAGATATCTGAATTTTGATATTCATATTAGAGATTGGTTTTAAGTACATAATAATCAAAATTAAGTTCTAATAAGTTAGTTCATGAATCAGTTACAGTTTTAGAACGTTTAAAATTAGTTTTTCAATTATATAAGACTTGGTAATATAAAAATTAACTTATCAAGAAATAAGCACCTCATTCACGATAATATTTCAAACCTTTAATAACACTTATAATAATTATAATTCTATTTTACATTAAAAATATAATGTGATGATGTGTCAAGTAAAGAACCCATATCTTTATGATGATGTGTCCTATAAAGAAACTCTCGCATCGCTTATTATATATTACTAGTTTAGTAACTCGAGCAAGGGCCCGGTGAGTTATATTTAAACACTATGAGTATAGTTGAGTTTTAGCATATTTTGGTAGAGTTAAGGTTGGGTATTTAAGCATCATGTCGATGGTTTTTAAAATTACGATTTATTCATATTCGCCTGAAGTGAACCATCGAATTTATAACATATCGCGTTCATACATTTCACATATAAGCAGTATCATTATCAAGAGAAATTCAATGAACGCATAATCCCGAAATTGTTTCTTAAGAGTAAAGCATGCTATAATGTTTAAAAATTAGAAAGATTCAGAAGTTCAATATAAAATATTCAAAAAGTGAAGCATATAATGAATAATCAATTTTTTTCTACTTCATATTAGAATGTTACTTTAAATTCTTTAGGTACTAATTATTTTTTTGTACGAAAAAGTTAAATTTCAAGAATTTATACACAAAATTATATTTATGCTTTTCATTTTGCTTACCATATCCATATAAGTATGATACTTTTTTTAGTTTTTCATGATATGTGGCCCATCATTTATCCACATTTTTTATTTTATAAAAATCTCTGATAGAACTCCTTACCATATATTAAATTAGACATCTACTACAGTCTTCAATGAAATTTAAAGTTTAGAAAAGAAAGTACAAAAAAAAAGGCTCAAACAATTTTTTTAGTATATTATTGTCGAAACTGAATAAATCTACTAAAAACATGCCATGAAACCTTAGAGCAAAAATGGAATTACGTAGAGCTATTTCACTTCCTCTCAGACAACGAACCTTTTAAAATGTAGAAATAACCCTGAAAAGAGAAACTATAGTCTTATTGTGACAATATCTATATTTTAATTGCTTTACTTCATGGTAATGTTCAGCGCTTTTTTGACCATCCAATTTAATTTTGAATATTTTTTTAAGACAATTAATATAATTTAAAAATACGTGTACATTGTACATTTAACTTTGTCTGAATGATCATAAAAATATCATATCATTTTACAAAACCTTCTTTTTATTTATGTTTGAGGCTAAACAATTATATAACGGTGAATTTTCGTACATTTTGTCTAAACTGTGAACTGTTATAGATGGGTATGTAATTGCATAAGGCTACAAAATTCGTATACTTCATCTTTGATTTGTAGATGTTCATTAAGTTCTAAGCTTATAGTATATGAAGGTGATTATAGAGGTCTGTGAAATTAGAATATCACATATTTAACATTATCTTTTGTAGATTACCCTGTATATACACATGAATTAAAAATCAAGCGTAGTCATTTGTTTTGGAAAAGAAAAATCTTAAAAAAGGCGCATGAACTATACAATTAATAATTTACTGTGTAGACATAAATAGGTAACTAAAAAGAGACATTGTAAGTTAAATTGAAGCACGTGGAGTTATTTTAATTTATTTTAGATAATGAATTATTTTTACTTACTGCTCATGAAAATCCCTACAACTCTCTGTACAAAACAGTTAATGATCGATAAATATGCATAGTGTCATTTTGATTGACATCATAACTGACAATTTTTAAAAGTACATTTTTAATCACTAAATAAGAGCCACAAAAAGTATACAAGACCATTGAATTTTACTGTATGGGAGGTTGTAGGCATTTTCCTATGACCTGGGTAGGGGGCAAAAATTTCTTGGGTAACCATCATTTTAAAAGATAGAAGTAACCCTATAAAAGAAATAGCGTAGCATCACGGTGACAATCCCTATGTTTAATTGTTTCACTTCAAGATCATGTTCAACAATTTTTAGAACCAACTTTCACACGGAGTAAACTTCTTCGACTGAGAAGTTCTCTCCCTCTTCCCCAGCCTCTCTTCTTACCTAACAAGCCTCCACTTCAGTTATTACAGATGATCCTTACTCCCTTGTCTCAACATACCAACCCACAACACTTTCTCCCATGACTCTCACACTTTAACAACTTGTCATGGTTTCCTCTGAATACACTCCTGCCTCTCCCAACTACCCCCTACCACCAACCCATCCATGCAACTTCCCCTTTTGGCAAGGATATGCCAACCAACCTAACAGAAATAAAGTAAATGAAGAACAAAAGCACCTTTCTTGCTTTCTTGTGGGGAAGATATTTGACCATCAAGCCTTTTCGAAAGAGGAATTGCAAGCTTTTGTCAACAACCACTGGTTTTGTGGTGGGCGCACAAGGGTGATAAAGTTCCCATATATCCTACTTTTCCAATTTGTCTCCCCTGCAATAGCACATCTTGTACTTTGTAATAGTCCATGGAATATACGAGATGCTCTTCTTGCACTCAAGCCGTGGAAGGAAGGCATGATTTTCAGTCAGGTATCTGTCACCAAAGCGAATATTTGGGTATGTACTGGACCCATTCCCAGTGACTATCGTACCCCGCTTTTGGCTTAATCTCTTGCTGATATAATAGGTCAACCTTTCTCTATTCCTTGGATTGACGATATCAAATATCGATCGGATTCCTTTTGAATGCTTATTCGTATTTACCTCAGCTACCCCCTTATTCCTGGTATCTACCTCAAACTCACCTCTGGCTGTGTAATTTGGCTCCAGTTCAAATATGAAAAAATCTTCAGAGTTTGCTTTTCGCTGCGGAATTGTTGGTCACTCATACCATCAATGCAATGGTGACATTAATGTACTAGTTGAAGGGCTTAGACGAAGAACGGCTTCCTCCTTTCAATGCGCCCATCTTTATCGAACGTTTGCAGATGAAGGCTCTCCCCTGTATGATGGAGATATAAGGGGACTCTCAAACACTTACCACAACTGTTATCCCCGTTTTGAGATTTATAATTCTCCGTTGGGGCCTAGGTTCAGACATGAAAAAAACCCCTCGCACCATGATATCCAATCACCAGTTCTGTAAGCTCTTCTGGTAAATCTCTCTCCAAAAGACCTCACCCCACGACAGAATACAGTGATGACGCTTCCTTCTGCGGACATGATGACCCAGGTAATGAAGATGGCGCAACGTCAAAATTGCCAAAAATGCAGGCAAACACCTTCTGAAGTCTCCGGGAAAAATCATTGTCTTCCTACCGTGCATGTTACAGTTCTCTCTACCTTCCAATGGATGCAAGATTTTCTCTGGTGGGCCATCCTCCAAGCATCAAGAAAAATATTTTACTAAGGTCGTCTCTTCTCTTAAGCAGGCAAAGAAAAGGCTATGAAGCTAAATGAGCAGCTGTCACGTCAACTAAAAGGCAAGCGGCAACGTTCAAAAAACCAAGTGGGTCTCCAAAGTCAAAAGATCTCAAGGAAAACTTGGCCAAGACAAACGAACTGATGGATATTTCTGGCTGTTCATCACGTCACACCTCATTTATGGGCAAACACTTTCTTCCTCATGTCATTATGAAAAAGAAGACTCCAGCTATTACACTCAATTGTCCTGGCAACACTTCAGCTTATCCTTCACATGTGCGAGCACAGAAGCCTCTCTTGGCTCATGCAAAGTCTCCACCGCCACATCACTCTATGGACACAGGTACGCGGCTACCCAAGCTTCAAGACTTTGACTACCTGCTATGCTCTTCTTTTTTCAAATGGTCTATAGCTTTCAAGACCTATCATGCTATGCATAGTCTCCCGTTATTGGTTTCTGTCTTGCATAATTTTCTCTCTCATGCTAGCTACCTATACCATAGGATGCACCCACCTTCTCTGTCTTCTTTCAGTTTGAGTATGCTGCCTCATCTCCCGAAAATTTTTAAGTCTGGTTCTTCCTTCCTTTATTCTATTCCCTTTTCTTCTTCTACTATCACCAAACCACCCTTTAAGTCCTATAACCTACTCAGCACGTCAACCCCTCTCTTTACTGCATGGAGCACAAAAATTCTAACTACCTTTCTCACCAGCTTCGCACGGACCCGTACTCTTTGGCCATGGCTCATCTAGGCTTAATTGTCTCTACGGACCATCCTTCTGAATCTGTCACATCTTCCAAGACTTTCTCTGTAGTATTCTAATGCAAGGAACCAGATTTTGAAGACTCTGACTCTGACTCTGAAACCTCAAAAGATCCTCGGCCTGGGGACCCCATCCTCGATAACTTACTCAGCAAGGCAATCCCCTCTCTAGTTATCAATGCCGAAGGTTCACTCCTTGATCGCTCTATTCTCCCAGATTCTATGGTACTCAAGAAAAGGAAGCTTAACCCTTGCTACCCCGAAGCTCAGATCAATGCATTAGACCCTTCTATTGACCAAAGGAATGCTCGCCTGCCTTGTTACCGGCCTCCTGATAAAACCTTTAAACTTCCAAGTTCCCTTACCTCTCTGTTTATGCTTCATCATTTGCCCCTGTTATTACTCTCAGTTACTCTTGTTTTATATGCTTTTGTGTTGCTTCAGAATCCACATAAATAATTTCAAAAACAAAAAAGGAAAGCCTATTTAGCGTCTTGCGTCTTCCCTCTTTGCAAAAAATCTAAGATCTCTTCTTCTTGTTCCTACTTGCAGGTTTCGAGTGTTGTCCCCTAACAACCCCTTCACCCTAAGGGTCTAGGTCAACCCTGAAAGGTTCGAACATCCAAATTTTTTTATTAAAAAACACAACCCTAATTTTCTTTTTCTTCAAGAAACCCTACTCCCAACCCTCGATGTTCTTAATCTTTTCTCTAGATTAGGATTTACCTCTTTCTCTGGTGTTGAACCTTTGTCTTCGGCTGGACATAGAGGCATTAGCGGAGGCCTTTGGCTGGCCTGGAAACCATCCACCGCGGCCTCAGTCCTCTTCTCGGATCCGCATCTCCTACTCCTTCATATCTCTGCCCCCCCTGATGGCTCATGGATTGGTGCCTTTATTTATGGTTATCCTAACCTTAGTCAGAGAAGAGAAACTTGGACAAACATCTCTTGGACTCTTATTCAGCACCCGGGACCTCTTTTCATCATTGGCAACTTTAATCAAGTCAAAAGTAGTTCAGAAAAATCTAGAAACAATGCTCTCATCATTCTTGGACGACCTGCTTTTTTGGAATTTATTTCTCTTCTGGGTCTAATTGACTTAACTTGGATGGGACCTCAATTTACTTAGATAAGCAACCAGTCGAGTGACCTTTGTACCTTTGAAAAGTTGGATAGAGCAATGGCAGATTCCAGCTGGTTAAATCTTTACCCTCAATCTACGGTACAAAATCTAGGTATTTAGATATCTGACCACGCCCCTATCCTCTTAGATACTACCCCCTTATGGTCTCGCGCTTGTATACCCAAAGCATTCCAAGCCTTTTGGTTGCCCCACCCTGACTGCCACAACCAAATTTGATGCTCTTGGCAATCAACTTATGTGGGCTCCCCCCTTTACTGTCTTGTTCAGAAAGGAAAATTCACCATGAAAAGGCTAAGAGAATGGAGCTCTATGACTTTTGGAAGAATTCCAGGGCAAATTCTAGAAACTCAGCAACAACTTATTGAGGTCCAAGGTAACCTTCCCAACCCGTCAGCCGTAGAGGCAAGTATATCTCTCTCAAGACATCTTGAATGACTTCTGGACTGTGAGGAACTCTTTTGGGCCCAAATGTTGAAATCTAGCTGGATTTAAGAAAGTGGCCGAAACACTAGGCTCTTCCACACCTCCACCCGTGTTCGTAGATCAGCTAATCATATCATAGGTATATTCAATGATAGCAATACTTGGTGTACCTCAGAGGCGGACATTATGCTCACATTTGAAAACTACTTCTCCACCTTATTTCAAGAGCCTTTGCACTCTAGGTCATCTATTCCTGAAGTCTCCTTGGTAAATACTGTGGATACCGTCCTTCAAGAGAAGCATCTTGACATCCTCAATAGATCTTTTTGTGGGAAAGAAATAAAAGAAGCTCTGTTTGACTTAGCTCCCTTGAAAGCTCTGGGGCCGGATAGCTTGCCACCTGTTTTTTATCAGAAATTCTGGGATGTTATGAAAAATGATCTCATAGCTGGGGTTCTTTCTTTTCTCAATTCAGGTTACATTCTCTCTGACATAAATTTCTCTTATCTCACCTTAATCCCCAAAAAACCAAACCCCACTCTCCCTTCAGATTTCAGACCTATCAGCTTATGTAACACCATTTACAAAATTGCCTCAAAGTGCTTGCAAATCGAATCAAACTCATACTTCCTGATATTATCTCCCCCTACCAAAATGATTTCGTTAAAGACAGAGCTATATCTGACAACATCCTTCTAGCTTTAGAACTCACTAACCTTGTCAGAACAAAAACCAAGGGTTCTGCTGGCCTCGTAGGGCTTAAACTTGATATGAGTAAAGCTTTTGACCGTCTTCGATGGGACTTCATTCGGGAGGTTCTCATCAGACTTCGTTTCCCCAGCCGGTGGGTTCGCCTCATCATGCAATGTCTCTCTTAAGTCTCTTTTGCCATCCTCGTCAACGGATCACCATCAAAGCGGATTCATCCCAAATGCGGCATTAGACAAGGCGACCCCCTATCCCTTTTTCTGTTTGTTCTATGTTCAGAAGTCTTATCTGTAGCTCTCTGCAAAGCCGAAAAGCTTCAAGGATTATGCGGTCTCAAAGCAAGCCTAGCTGGCCCTTTTATCAATCATCTTATGTTTGCCGATGATACTCTCCTTTTTTTCAAGCTTAACTACCTTAATTGTGAATTAATCAAGATCATTCTGGATACATACTGCATGGAATCTGGTCAAGCTATCAACGACATCAAGTCTTCGCTTTTCTGCAGCCCAAGCTCTCCTGCAGCTATCATTGATTACGCTTCCAGCTGTCTCAACATCAAATTAGAACAAAATTTTGGGATGTACTTGGGCACTTCTCTAAATATTGTAACAAACAAGAAACTTCTCTTTCAAAACCCCATTGATCGAGTCCGGTCAAGATGTGCAGGCTGGAAAAGGTCACCTACTCAACAAGGCAGGCAGAGCTATACTCATTTCTTCAGTTCTCTCGGGCCTTCTGGTTTATCACATGCAATCTTTCATCTTCCCATCATATGTTTGCAAGCAGATCAACTCTATTTTTAGCTCCTTTTTTTGGTCTGGACAACATAACAAGAAAGCTCTCCACCCTGTCAGTTGGGACTTCCTTTGTGGCCCCAAGCATTGTGGTGGTTTAGGTTTCAAAGACACCAAGCTCTTCAACCTTGCGTTACTTGCAAAAACTAGTTGAAAAATCATGCTCAGACCAAACTGCCTGCTCGCACAAGTCTTCATGGCTAAATACTGCAAGCGAAATAAGTTCTTCCACGCCACTAAACCTCTAAAGTCATCTTGGGCATGGAAAGGCATTCTTGCAGGCATCTCGATTCTAAACAAGGGCATCTTCTGGCAGATTGGAAATGGACTTAATGTTGATATCTGGCGAGACTTCTGGATCCCGGACTATCCTCCTCTAAGCCTATCCTCTATTATCCCTTTTGCACCAAGAACTGGTTTGGTCTCTGACTTAATTCACTCGACTCTTTGGAATGATCAGAAAATAGATTCCATCTTCCCAAGCTCCATAGTTGTTCGCATCAAAGTTATTCATGTGTCCCTACAGGGTTTAGATGATCAGCCGATATGGACTCGGAATCTTCTGGCAATTTCTCAGTTGCATCTGCTTACAATTTGCTATACTCTGATCAAACAGCTCAAAGGGTTCTTAGGACTAACAGCCTTTCATCCTCTCCTGTGTGGAATGCCTTATGGAAACTTCTCTTACCTACTAAGATCATTTTTTCTTATGGCAATTACTTTTGAACCGTCTACCCTTAAGGCTTTTTCTATCCTGTATAGGTATTTCACCCCATAATAATTGTGTTATCTGCAATTCCTCTGAGGAATCATCAGATCATCTTTTTCTCTCTTGCCAACAAACCTCCCTTCTTTGGTCTTCCATCAACCTCTCGGTACCCAACAACTTAACCTTGGAAGCCTTTAAAGTATGGCTCATTGCCTGGATCTCAACTCCAAATTCTTCAAACCTTCTCCATCTCAGAAATACTATTCTTATTACCTTATGGCTTATTTGGATCAACCGCAACAAGCTTTTATTCAATCATGAAATCTAGAACATTTGGCTTATTTCTACCCAAAGACTGATCCTCAGAAAAAGTATTTGGCTATGTTACCGACCTAAGATCAATTCAAGGCTTCCTCTTCAAGTGTCCGGCAGTACCAAACATAAACCGAGTGTAGTCTTTGACCTTTTATGTTCTTGCAGTCTTGGAATCCCCGCCTTCTCCGCTTATATGAAGTGTACTTTTAGGATTACTTCCTTTGATTGCAGTCTTCAGATCCTTTTATTTAATTTTTTGAATTCTCTTACTAATAATTTTGAAGGCATTTTTCCTTCAAATAATTATTCTGAGGTGAACCGAAAAGGTCTTCTCATATGCCTGAAATGGCTCTCTAGTCTCAATGTTACTCATTGACATCTCAAGTTTGACTATAAGTTACTAATTTCTGAATTACAGCAGCTTAGCAGGAACAGGATAGCCACAAACGCTGGTCTGATGGAGGATATTTGTTTTGCTATCAAGGATTTCCACCATCTTCAGATCAGACACTCCCAGTTGCCTGGATAAACGAGACTCAGAGGAGCATCTTTTGACTTTGTTTATTTGCTCCTCCTACTTTGTTCCTTGGAGTGATGTTCCTTACTATGCAAATATTTGTAATTTGAACTACCTGTAGTTCAATTTGGTTGTATTTATATTTTATGCCACTCACTTATCTTATTTTCATGGATAGTAGTCTAACTACTCCTGTAACCATGATTTTTATCCTGCTTTTAATATGAAAATTCTCCTATTTAAACCAAAAAAAAAATAATTTTTAGAGCTGCCGTTTTGATATGTTTTTGAAGATTTACTAAAGTAATCAATTTAAAAATGCGTTATATTTGATTCTTTGTTTAGGACACTAAAAAGAGTATATGATTTCTACTTTAGACTTTGAGTTATTATATTAAATTTAATTTATGAAGTAAACTGTAATTTTGGCATTTCAAAGACATCAAAAAAGAAGTCCTATTCGCTTTCTATATTGCTTATATGAAAAGCTGTTAAGTATTAATCTTTATTTTTGATACATGGTCTTCATACTTTATATTTGTGAAATTTTATTTTGTTATTTTAAAGGGCACTTAGGGTATTAACAGTCAAAATTAAGGCCTAATATGTGAGTATGTTCAATAGGTAGTGTTTTAAAAACTTTAGAGTTAATTTCTTAGTTTTAAAAGGTTTATGAATACATAGTTAATAAATTATGGTGTAAAAAAAATGACCAAAATAAATAGAATGACATGTCGCATAAGTAAGGGAGGTCAAAAGGAAAAAAAACACAAAAAAAGTTAATGTATTTGAAAGTTCAATGTTATATAATTAAAATTTTAGAATTGGTTTCTAGTTTTAAAAGGTTTACAACAATTGGGATAATAATGCTCACAAATATTTTAATAATAAATTTTAGTAAAGAGTTAATAAGTTGTGTAAAAAACAAACATTAAAACAAATAAGATAATGTGACTCATAAGTAAGAGGGAAAAATAAGAAAAAGAACACTTAGAAAAGTTTATGTGTTTTAAAGTTCAATGTGATATAATTAGAATTAAGTGATGAAATAAAATCTCATATTGGTATTTTTTAAATTATTTACAGCAATTAACTCATTCTTTTTACATGTTACCTCTGTATAAATCAAGGAAAGCTTATTATTTATGACCTACAACTGTTTTTCATAAGTAACTTATGTTTTCTTTATGTTTTAGTGTTTATGTTGTTACCTAAAGTGCTTTGAGGTGCTAATAGTCAAAATCAAGTTTCAATATGTTAATATATTGACTATGTAGAGTTTTAGAAGGTGTATAATTGATTTTTTACTCGTACAAGGTCAACTAAATTTATGACAATTCGTCCGAATTTTTCAATAATAAGTTACAAAAAGTCATGATGTATGTGTGACTATAAGTAGAGGTAGAAGAGGGGTAAGTAGAGGTAGAAGAGGGTGGGACACCAAAGCAAACCTGATGACATGTAATTTATGTTTTCTTTATGTTTGATTGACTATTTTATTATAAAAAATATTTTTGAGGTGTTAATAGTCAAAATTAAGTCTTAATATATCGATACATTAATTAGGTAAAGTTTAGAAGTTGTAGAAGAGATTTTTTACTTTTATAAGATTTACTAAATTTATGGTAATAATTCTCTGAATTTTTAATAATAAGTTATACCAAAGAGTCATGATACAAGTGTGACTATAATAAGTAGAGGTAAATGAGAAATAAAATGCCAAAACAAACATGATGACGTGTAATTTATGTTTGCTTTATGTTTGAGTGTTTATTTTGTTTTTTTAAGTATTTTTGAGGTGTTAATAGCCAAAATTAAGTCCTAATATGTTGATACATTGATTAGGTGGAGTTTTAGAATGTGTATCCCTGAATTCCGTTTAACTTATAAGGGTAGAAAATCACTTTACACCTTCTAAAACTCTACTTAATCAATGTGTCAACATATTAAAACTTAATTTTGAGTATTAACACTTCAAAAAACTTTATGATAACAAAAGAAACAATCAAAAATAGTTTTATAAATTAAGTCATATTACTTTTAAAATTACATTCAAAAGATTTTGATTTGTAAATTATTTATCTTTAATATCATATATGATTTTTATAATATACATTTTTTAGATTTTTATTTTATTTTAAAAGTACTTTTTGAGGTGTTAGTAGTTAAGACCTCATATGTTGGTAAATTGAATAGGTATAGTTTTAAAAGGTACAGAATTGATTTTCTAGTCTTATAAAGTTTATATATGCAAATAATGCCCGCAAATTTTTCAATATTAAATTATAGTGGAGAGTCATGATGTATGTGTGACTTTACTAAGTAGAGATTTTTAAAGTAGTTTTGATGTTTTAGTAGTAACAATTAAAACCTTATATGTTAGTATAGTAAATAGGTAGAACGTGCAATAATTGATTTTCGACTCTTATAAAGTTTAGTAAAATTATACCGATAATACCTGCAAATTT
Organism: Escallonia herrerae; assembly: GCA_033070095.1. Taxonomy (NCBI): domain Eukaryota; kingdom Viridiplantae; phylum Streptophyta; class Magnoliopsida; order Escalloniales; family Escalloniaceae; genus Escallonia; species Escallonia herrerae. The sequence continues at coordinate 85,040 of JAVXUP010002588.1, read as the reverse complement.
TTAAAAATAAATTATAATAAAGATTCATGATGCATGCGTGACTTTAATAAGTATATATTTTTAAAGCACTCTTGGGATGATGGTAGTAAATAATAATAGTAAAAAATCATCATGCATATGTGACCTTAATAAGTAGATATTTTTAAAAGTACTTTTGAGGTGTTAGTAGTGAAAATTAAGACCTTATACTAAGTTAGTATAATGAATATGTAGAGTTCAAGAAGGTGCAAAATTAATTTCCTATTCTTATAAAGTTTAGTGAAATTGCGCCAGCGAATTTTTAAATAATAAATTATAGTAAGAGTCATGATGCATGTGTGTGATCTTAATAAGTAAAGGTTTTAAAAGTAATTTAGGGATGTTGGTAGTGAAAATTAAGACCTTATATATGTTAGTATATTAAATAGCTAGAGTTTTAGAAAGTGCATAATTGATTTTCTACATTTATAAATTTAGTGAAATTATGCCAATAATACATGTGAATTCTTTAATAATAAATTATAATAATAAGTCATGATGCATGTGTAACTTTAATAAGTAGAGGTTTTTAAAGTATTTTTGAGGTGTTAGTGGTGTAAATTAAGACCTTATATGTAAGTACATTGAATAGGTAGAGTTTTAGAAGGTGTATAATTAGTTTTCTACTCTTATAATGGTTAGTAAAATAATGCCAATAATACCTGCGAATTTTTTAATAATAAATTATAGTAAAGAGTCATGGTATATGTGCGTCTCTAATGAGTAGAAGTGAGAAATGAATGTGATATCAAGACATAGAGTTATGATATCAAAATTAAAAGGGATAATTTAATGCCATCATAAAATTTTAAAAAGTAATGTGATATCAAAACAAACTGGATGACATGCCGAATAAGTAAAAGACGATGATGCGTCGCAAAATTAAAAAGGAAAAATAACACTAAAAAAGCTTGTATGTCGCCTCTGTAATGCATAATGTTTCGTCTATTATATATATATATATATATATATATATATATATATATATATATATGATATAATATGATATGATATGATATAGATATAGTTCTTATACGGGACTTTTTTTAAGAAAAGCTTTATGCTATCCGATTCACAGAGAGAGAGAGAGACAGACGTGCTCTACTTCATTCTTTCGACAAGGATTTATTATTTAAATCAGATTTCATAAGAAAGCACTTACCCACATTAGTCTTAAACCGAATGACAGAGGCGATGAGTTTAGCCAGAGGAGGTCTTTTTTTTTAGATCACTAGGCACTTAGTTTGCAGGATAAGGGGCACATTGATGACTTCCCAAACCCTCCTCAGGAAATAGTGAATAAAAAGGCTTCTCTTACTCAATAGCACTGGGATAGCGTTTGAAACAGTTTTTGTTTTTAATTTTTTGTCCAGTTTAGAAAACTAAAAAAACTATCGGCATTTGATAGAAAGTTTTCGTTTTTCCTTTCCTTCAGTTTTGAGTACCACTTTTTAAATGGGGCTGTTTCTGAAAACTCTATTTTGGATTTTTAAGTTTTACCCACCTTTCAACTTTTATTAGAAACATATGTCTCTTCTTCCTTAGAATCTTCATCATCAACACCTATCGTCCAAGAACACCAAACCACTAACATTATCAACCACCGTACCCATTGACCGCCACCAATGACCAAAACCCCCGAACCAAACTACAAACACTGCCAACGACTACAATCATTGATCGTCGATCTGCCATCATCAGTAATCAACACACCCAAACACCAAACCTGCCAACACCACCGCCAACCACCATAGCCACTAACTGCCCACCACCACCACTAATAATCAACACCCACGAACACCACCAACCACCATAGCCATTGTTATTTATAACCACTAACCAATACTGCTGAACATCAAACCCTCTAACATCGCTCTACACCATCACACCACCAGTCCTGTAAATCTGAATCCACCATCATGAAGACCACCATTATCCCTGCAAGAAACACCACTACAATAAGTATTTGGACGGTGGTAGGGGAAGTGCGTTGGTCGAGGTAGGGGTTCTTTTGATTATTTAACATAGGAGCTTAGAAAAAAATCTCAAGCATTGAAAAAATGAAAGAAAAGAGAAGAGTGAAAGCAGATTCAAGGAGTTCTTATATGCCAGATCCAAAGGTAGTGAAGAAGGTTAGCATATGCAAACAATACACGATGCTATGAAAACTTAAGGTTACAATGTGAACATAGACACAGTGACTGTGCACTATAGTTTACAGCGACCAACAATTTGCAATCTTTCTAGTGCCTCACAAACCTAGATAAATAGAATGGAGAAGCTGCAAAGCACCGAAGTTTGTAATCCTTTATAGGTGAACAAGTGACTGGAACACCAATTGACATTCTTAAGTTTCAACGCAAGTGTTTCTTTACAATGAGAAATGCACACACGCTTACAGATCCATAACACCCAGTCATGGCTTTCGGCTTCATGAAGTAAAAATGCATATTACTGAAGTGGTCTTATGTGCCAAACATAGGTGTGTGTTTGACAATGCATTTAACCCTTAAACTTGGTCATTTTGTGGTCGCACAATACTTGTGCTCTATGCCCCTTGTTTGTTTCTTTCTTTCTTTTAACATCTACTGACCCTCTTTGGTATCAGTAGATAGTGGAAAATTGCAACAGAATTCCGCTGGCCCTTATAGTGGTTGGTCAATCACTCTCTGGCTGCCTGAGATGACCTGGAGAATAACACTGGATAAATGGTCTAAAGGGCAGTCTATTCTCGATTCTAGCAATGATCTGCTAAGCAAGCTCCAAGCCAGTGTAGATGCCTTGGATGAGATCAAGGAAAAGCCAGACCCCAGGAACTCATACCTAGACCTAGGATCTTTTCCAGAAGATCGAAGGATCCCAGCCATTGCTCTTCATGAATTGTAGGTGGAGCTGTACAACATAGATGAAGATGACATGCATACTTATCCAAGTCTCAAACAGACAAAGCTGTTTACTTTATCGATGAAGTGGAAGACTATAGCCCCGATGAAGAAGAATCTGCAATGGAACACACCAAAAATAACATAAATGAGGTGATCCCTGAAATTAAGCTCCCACCAGCTCTGCTCCAATCCATTAGAGTCCAATGGCAAGATAGCCTCATCATCAAATTACTTAGGAAAAATATTGGATTCAGAGCTCTATCAACAAGAATCAAGTCTGCGTGGGATGTCCAAGGCGATTTTGAGATGATAGATCTGGATGATGGTTGCTTCCTGATCAAATTTGACTCTAACCAGGATGCAGCCAAGGCTCTTAATGGAGGTCCATGGATAATTCTTAACCACTATCTCACAGTCCGCAAATGGGAACCAAATTTCAAGCCTTCGAAAGCAATTGAAACATCTACTGCTGTGTGGGTGAGAATCCTAAAACTACCTATTGAATACAACGGTGAGAATGTCCTGCGACGTATTGCTGCCAAATTGGGAAGACCGATTAAGATCGATTTTAACACTGCGACATCTATTAGGGGAAATACGCAAGAATATGAGTGGAGATCGATTTATCCAAATAGTTGATACCGGCCTACATTTTGACAGGGAAAGAATACAAAGTGGAATATGAATTCTTGCCACAAATCTGCTTCGAATGTGGCCGTGTTGGCCATCGGAAAGAAGGATTCCCACAACGCTTAGAACTGCCACCGATGAAAGCTACCGGCAACGGGATTACCAATGCTCTGACCAACCCTAACGGTTACCTGCAAGGAAACAACAGAAACTTCTACAAATCTACAGCAGACAAGACAGATGAACCCCTAAGGAAGGTCACCTACAGAGATTGGATGATGGTCAAAAGAAAAACTCAAAGAACAGCGTAGAGAAAATACATAGAAGTGCACCAGCTTGGTCTCAAGAAAACTATCGAAAATGTCTCAATGGGCTACATGCCCACAAGAAACAATAGGTTTGAGGCCCTTAACTCCTCTGTACCTTCTGACTCCAACGCCGAACGAACCATGTTAGCCCATGACCTCAACCACACCCCTGCTAACCATGCATCAACCTCCGAAATTAACCCTCTGAATATACACAAGCCCATTTCAGAAAAGCCCATCCTGGGAAAGGTCCAAAACAAATGCAAAAACCCATGATCGCTTCTAACTACCCCGACTTAGAACTAGCCTTATCCAAACGTACGGATGGAACACCCATATCCGTTGATGACTCAAACATAAGAAACCCTAAACTCCACTCAGTTCTTTCTCATGATCACCCGTCGTTACCTCCTAACACCTCTGAACCTCTTAGCCACCCCTTCATTCTTGACCCACAACAACCAGCCATCACCTATAACTATAAGCCCCCAAATCCCCCTTACCCCCACAACCAAAACCATGAACCACGTCAAAGTCAAGAAGCTCGGATTCTTCGCAGTGAAAGTGAAAGAACAAGTAGGGGAAGAACTGATCATATTCACGGAGATGGACACAATGATATAGAGATTTTAACGACTACACGGGACCCACGAAAAGACAAAGCTTCACACGTTTCAATGATTTCCCTCGCTGACAACACTTCAAAGACAACATTAATGGCTGCTGCCTTATAGACCTGGGATGCTGAGGACCGAGATCAGCTTGGGACAACTGCAGACCTGGTTTAGCTAACACCAAAGAACGCCTTAATCGCGCTCTTGCTATCGGTGACTGGTGTCTGCAATTCCCTGAAGCAATGGTCACCAACATTCCTTGTACGTATTCTGACCACTGCCCAATTATTATTCATACTAAAGGTATTCATAAATTTTCTAATGTTGATAAACCTTTTCGGATGGAAGCTATGTGGCTCAACCATCCGGAGTATAGAGATATTATTGAACAGGCTTGGGCTGAGAATAATCCTCTAAATCTGACTAAAGATATGTTTACTCCGCTTGCTATTCACTGGAATAAGCATGTCTTTGGTAACATTTTCTTAAAGAAAAATGTGTTTCTACTCATCTTAACGGCATCCAATCTGCCTTATCTAATCACTTTAGTTTCAATCTCGATAAGCTGGAGAAAGATCTTAGAAGTGAGTATAATAGTATCCTTGACCTTGAAGAAATTATTTGGAAACAGAAATCTTGGCTTGATAATATCAAACTTGGTGAAAGAAACACTAAGTTCTTTCACATTGCTACCCTAAGAGGAGAAAAAGAAACAAGATAGAAGGCATCAAAGATGATTCTGGAGCTTGGATCGAAGACCCTAAGATTATCAAAGGCATTATTACCAACTACTTTAAACTTCTTTTTGCCAATAACGGAGGCACTTCTATTTTGGATAGTTGGTCCTCAAATGCCTTCCTTTCTCATGATCCACATATTAGCCTGACTAAGGATTTAGATATGCTGGAAATCAAAAAAGTTGTTTTGGATATTAAAAGTTCCAAAGCCCCTGGCCCCGATGGCATTCCCTTAAGCCTATACAAAGATTTTTGGGATTTGATAGGACCTTCCACTTGCCGTTACGCGAGAGATTGCTTTTTGCAAAGAAAAATCCCCCCGGATGACAAAAATATCCTTGTTACCCTCATCCCTAAGATTAATTATCCCGAAAAAATTAGTTAGTTTAGGCCTATTAGCCTCTTTAATGTTAACCATAAAATTATAACCAAAATCATAGTAAATAGATTACGGCCTTTTTTGGATGAGCTCATTAGCCCCTTCCAAAGTAGCTTTATATCCCTGGGAGACATACGACCGATAATATCTGCATTATGCAAGAAATTGTTCACTCCCTTAAGAATAAGAACGGTAAACATGGGGCGATGATCTGGAAAATTGATCTTGAAAAGGCCTATGATAAATTAAATTGGAATTTTCATCCAACATACCCTCCTTGAGCTCAAATTTCCCAAAACCCTTGTGGACTTGATTATGGATTGCATTACGGGTAATAGTATGACCTTCCTTGGCATTGGGGAAATTTCTGAGAAAATTTATCCTGAAAGAGGGGTTAGACAGGGAGACCCCATCTCCCCTCACATTTTTGTCCTTTGCATGGAGCGTCTCTCAAACCTTATATGTATGGAAGCCAGAAATAAAAATAAAAAAAAGTGGACAGGTTTGCGTGCCTCTTCGAAAGGTCTTAGTTTTACTCACTTGTTCTATGCCAATGATTTAATGCTTTTTGCCAAAGCAGACATTAAAATTTGTGAACACATGCTTGAGGTGCTAAATATGTTTAGTGAAAAGGCGGGTCAAAATATTAACCTCGAAAAATCCAAAATTTTTGTTTCGGCCAACACCCCTAAACAGGTTGCTAGGGATATTAGCCCTATGAGTGGTATCCCCCTTACGAATAACTTAGGTAAATATCTTGGCATCCCCATCATTCATGATAAACTCTCTAAAAATAACCTATCACATATCATTGAAAGAGTCCAAAGCAAATTGGTGGGTTGGAAGGCCAAGTTTTAATCCTTAGGGGGTAGAGTGGCTCTTGTCCAATCTGTTACGACAGCCTTCCCTGTCTAATCTATGCAATCTTTACCTGCAATCTCCTTGATAAACTCAATAGAAACTTCATTTGGAGAGACAATGGAAATGCTAGGAAAATCCATCTAGTTAATTGGGGGGATTAGGAATCAGGAAGAGTAATGAAAATAACATAACCATGTTATCTAAATTGGGATGGAGTATCACCTCCAACTCTCACAGCTTGTGGATTAGGGTCATGAGAGACAAGTACAAAATCCCTTCTAACCCTAGAGATTGGCAACCCAAAAGAAGAAGCTCTCACATTTGGAGAGGCATCCTGAAGACGAAAGATACCCATGTCCTAGGTACCAAATGGGTCGTGGGAAATGGTAAAAATATTTCTACGTGGGACGATTGGTGGTGTGGTCGAAAACCCCTTAACTATGAGAATACTAGAGGACCTAAAAATTCCAAGGTTGAGAGCCTAATTGAAAGAGGCACCTGGTCCTTAGCTAGTGTTGAGAGCTTGCTATCTCCAGGAGAGAAAGAGGATATCACCAACACCCCGATCCCCACCCCATTTGCCTTCCATGATACCCCCAGTTGGGATACGCTGGGAATGGCTTCTTCTCAATGAAAGCATTCTGTAATCTCCTCAGTAATCCCAACCCCCCACAACCTTCTTCCAGGCTGTCTAAATGGAAAAGACTTTGGAATATGCAAATACCTCAAAAGTTGAAGGGGTTCCTGTGGATCTTACTCCACGACACACTGATGACCAACTCTTTAAGAAAGATCAGAGGGCTAACCAATTCTAATCTTTGCCCCATATGCAATAGATATGAGGAATCCACCACCCATGTCCTTTGGCACCGTATTTCTGCCCTCGAGATCTGGAAAAAGGTTTTCAACTCGGAACAGATCAGCCTTTTGCAAACTAATGATATCTTTGATTAGTTCTGGAAAGGAATAGATCTTAAGGCTAGCAACAATCAAGATCATCTATGGGAGCCCCTTTTTATTCCTATTATATGGACTAACTGGAAATGCAAGAATAAGGAAGTCTTTAATGACAAAAATTGCACACCTTTGGAGGCAATCATCCAAGTAAATTCCTAGCAAGGGAAGTTTCTAAGGCTTTCACCTCTTGTAATTCTTCCAATACTGTTAAAAGTGTTAGACTAATTAAATGGAACTTTCCTGTGGCAGGCTTCATCAAGATCAATTCGGACGGAGCCTTAAGAGGCTACCCAGGTCCTAGTGGCTATGGTGGAAAAAGAAGGGATGATAGATGCCAATGGATGGAAGGTTATATGGGCAACATCGGGATAAATACAAGCCTAAATGCGAAAGTTTGGGGAATCTATAGAGGTCTCACTATTGTTCGGAAAAGAAATTGGATGAAAACTACCATTGAGACGGATTCCACTGCTGCTTTTACAACTTATCTGCGAACAAGAAGTCAAGACACACCCCTTACGGGCGCTGGTGGAAGACTGCAGAATCATCATCAAACAAATGGCTTGCAATCTCACCCACACTTTGCGAGAAGGAAACAAATGTGCTGATTACTTACCTAATTTGGGTGCTAACCAAGCGAAATTGTATGTCCAGATCAATGAAGTACCTAGAGAGATGAACAGCTTGATCTTGGCTCACTTGAGTGGGGTGGCCTTCCAAGTAATCTGTTTGTAGTTTCTTTCTTTCCTTGTAACAAAAAAAAATAGAGAAAATGAGTTGACTGAGAGTTAAATGTAGAGAGATTACAAGGTGATAGGCCATTTCACCTTTTTTGCCATATATTGCGACGATTTCCAAAGATGCGTCTTCCCGCACTTGGTTCCGGTTCGAAGAAACTTCTTTCCCTTAAGATATTCCCCAAACAATCCAGTGCAACGGCAGACTCGACCTGCTTCCTGTATTGCGCATCCATCCATCCCTTTTGACTTTACAGCCTCACAGAGAGTGGACAGAAATGGCCGCCGGACTAGTCGAAGGAGGCATCGTCGGCGCCGTGATCGGCAAACTACGGACATCCGTCACAGACATGGCAACCAAAAACATCCTCTTCGAGTCCGAATTGGGCGCCCTGACAGAAATCCTGCAGTCTATTGAGCCAAAGTTGCTTGAGATAGAGAAGTACAACAAGGAGCTGGACCGTGCCGAAAAGACCAAGCCCTACATAGATCTGCTAAACAAAGGGAAAGAGCTTGTTGAAAGGTGTTCAGAGATAAGCCCGTGGAGTTTTTTCGAGAGGTCCTTGTACTCCGACGAGCTCACTGGCTACAAAGCTGATCTGCTGAGGTTCTGTCAGGTCGAATTGCAGCTGGAGCAGAGCAGTGATATTAAGGAGATGCTGGTGAAGCTGAATCGGGTCAGTGAAGTGCTTGATTATGTTAAGGGTCCGAGTTTTGTTGGTAAGTTTTTCTTGCCGGGCTCGACTCTTACTGATCGGGTCATCGTGCCGGACTCGACGCTTTTGAAACGGAAGGACGAGGTGCTGATCAAGGATGGCCCGGCGGCGGTGCTCTTGGCTCCCGGTTGGTTTGGCGCGACCACTTCGCCTGTAATCCAAGGTAACGAATAAATATCGTCGCTACAGGTCATTCGTAGCACTTATGGCAGCACCTTTAGGGAGGTGCTTCCACTATCTCTGGTCTCTACAATTGTCGATACAGTGTTGCTAATAAATGTGGAACAAACTTTAGCTCCTAAATAAATGTCACTCCAAATATTAATGGCAACGATCTTCTGTGACTGAAAAAGAAGATTGGATGAAGTTGTCAAAGTTGCGAACAAGATAGGGCAAGGCTAAATACATACCTCTAGGCTCACTTCTCGAAAATCTGTATTCCTTTTAGTCTTGAACTCTAGAGGCCCTTTAATCTCTCTACCATATAGTACTTTAGCAGTGTGACGGAAAATTGTGTCTGCATATCCTCCGGAGCTTCCAGACACCCCAAATAGGTTTCCCTCCTCATCAACATTTGTTAGCCTGCATTAGAATCACACACACTCAATCACGAAACCAACTCAATTCAATATAGTGAGAATCTTTAGAACAATAAACGATATTCTTACAACTTATCTGGAGCAGACTCTTCCAAGGCTCCAAAATCTATTGATGTTGACTGCGACATTAAATAGAACAGTAAAAATAATAAAAGTTTACTTCATGCCTGATAGTGAAGATCATCAACTTAGTCTTACCTGGATCAACTCTAACACCTCTCCAGACGTCAATACAGAATCTACCTCTGTAGTCTCTAGGACAGTGTTCTTCTGAGTTTCATCCAGGTGTTCCACTTGAAAAACGAAGTCTTCCCGGGCAGCCTCAAGTTTCTTATCATAACATGGCATCACTGTCACATGGTACACCTCTTCAGGCCTGCCCAGTGAGTATACGCATATAATTTTAAAAGCGTACAGGAATCAGACGGAAGCTTGTATTGGTCTCACTTTTTGGGGATCCGAATGTGAGGATCTTGCTTGTGACTGTTTAGTTTACGGGATCAATGCAAGGAGTATTTGGCACTACTCTTGTCTGTGTATTCATCAGGGGCAACTTTGCATCCCCTTATATGTCCTAAGATGGCCAGTTGCCCAAAGTATGTCGTGAGAGTTTGACCGCTTAATATTGCTAGTACTAACAGAAACATGATCAGTGCGAACTGTCTAGCTTACATTGGGGGCATGTACCTTCCTATCGCCATGATAACTTCGTTATTTTTGGCCCACTTGTAATTGCTCTCAATACATCATAACATAAAGGAGGCTGATATCTGCATTCTCCTTTCCACGGTTGAACTTCATGATAGACAGGAAAATGAGTTGCTAAGTTGAAACGGACATCCATCACGGAGTCCAAAAATGCAAATGTCACTGTTCCTAGTACTTGACAGGTATACATAATGGGCACTTGCAGCTATTTGCTTGATGTAAATTATTTGGCTGGAAGTTCATAGCAAATGCTTTGCGGTCATTGATCAGTGCTGCAGCAACTTTGCCCCTCTCTGGCCCTTTTTTTCTTTCACGTGTTTTAGGGATGGTTGATTGGTTGCCATTGATTGTTTTCTACAGTTCATTGCTATATCTGTTTCAGAGCTACAATAAAGTTCCTTTTCTGTGCTCTCGATAATTCGTTCGCCTGAGCTTCTTCCTACAGGGGCCTATTTGGCACCTGCCTCCCTCGATATGATACGTTTCAGCATTAATTAAGAAAATGTGGTGATACAGTTTTTACCGGCTTGACTCTTATATTTTATTATTTTCTTTTTACAGATTGCACAGACATGTATGAGAACATTTTCCTTGCGAAGCATTCCAAAATGGCCAGCATCAAATGCATTGTTCCGGAGCTCTTCCAAATTAAGAGGTGCCATGAAACGAAGGATGAAGCATGTACGCAGTTCAAAGCCTTTCTGGTGGACAAGGAATATAATGAAGAGTGGGATGAGGGGACCTTGGGATCTGGCGAGGAGAAGGAGCCCAGCCCCAGGAAGCATGAGGGGACCTTGGGATCTGGTGAGGGGGAGGAGCCCAACCCCAAGAAGCATGTGGGGACCTTGGGATCTGGTGAGGGGGACGAGCCCAGCCCCAAGAAGCCCCGGAAGCACTGATGTGCTTAGATTAGCCTGGGGTTGAGAACTGGAATTCACCAGGAACTTGTTGATCGAACTCTAATTTTGTGGTTTTCATCATAAAGTAATGATCCCGTGGGTTGCACACGGGAGCATTTATAACAACTATTATCTAAATATAGGTTAATTAGGGTTATATTAAATTAGATAACTATACTAATATGATACAAAGTCTACTACTCACACTATCCACACTTTATATTGTTGCTAAAGTGCTAATATCTTTGTTATTAAAAGAATTTAGTTATAAAAAAGAACTGAAAAATCTCATGACCTTGCTCTGCGCAGTGTAAAAGTGCACAAAGCGTACATAGGAGTTTTGGATGAGAAAGCATATTTTGATCTTGTCGTGACTCTTGAGCAGATTGATCCAACAAATTTTTTCAAGAATGCAAGTAGCCATATCACGGGCTCTGTTATACTAAAGCCTAATCTGCAAAATGAAAACTGAAATTATAAACTTTAACAACATTAATAACTAATTATGTAAACAAATCTAATCATCCTAATTGCCGAACACTAATCTTTGAATTCAATTCAAAAGCAAAATACTGAAATTCTCCATGAGAAAAGATGTTTAGAAGTCTAGCAAACTTATGAAGTTCACAAGTATTACTACACTCAAAACCTATTTAGTCGAGAGATAATTGTAACTCAATTAAATTCTATAATTGTTATTTAATGCTCACATCAATTATCACTCATAGTTATAATCAACTCTATTATAATCAAAATTAAGTTTCAAAGCTCATAATTAGTTTAATATTCACTAATCGGTCTTGCTATCATATGAATTTAATCAACTATAAAAATAATATATTTCATATTTAGTCCAATTAAAAAAAATTGTCAGTGTATATTCAAGTACAATAAGTTTTGTAAAATTACTTAAAACAAATTCACTACTCAAATATTGTAATATCCCACATCGGTTGTGGGAGAGTTTGCGATTGGCTTTATAAGACCCTACCTATGAACTCATAAGTACCTACTTGGCTAGCCCTTTTGAGGGAGGCATTGCCCTGTAGTGGGGCCGTGGACCGGGTCGTTACAGATGGTATCAGAGCCAGGTTCTCGAAAGCTCGGACTGGGCTTTCCAGTCGAGTTGCCGATGGTTGGGGGAAACGAAGGCAAGCCCGGGTATATCCCACATCAAGAGGATGGTTGGGGCAAGCCCGGTTAACAAATCATTATATTATTTTTAAAACATTAGACAATTATTACATTATTTCTATTGTTTCAATCTCAATTTTAGCATTATTTTTTTTTTCTTTTAAATCTAATATGTGATTTTTGTTTTCAAAATATATGAATTTTTATATTCATATTAGAGAGTGTTTTTAAGGATGCAATAGTCAAAATCAAGTCTTAATAAGTTAGTTCATCAATCAATTAGAATATTTAGAATTAGTTTTTCAATTATATAAGACTTAGTAATATGAAAACTAATTTTTCAGGATATCAGAACCATATCCAAGATAATATTCTCAATTGTAACATTATTTTTTCCTCTTTAAAATCTAGTATGTTATTTCCATTTTTAAAATTTATGAATTTTTATTTTCATATTATAGAGTAGTTTATAACGATACAATAGTCAAAATTACGTTTTAGTAAGTTAATTCGTCAGTAACACCCCAAAATCTAAGGTTGGTTTACTGTAAAAAAAATCCCAACTAATTATTTTTTGACCTTTAGCGAAAAATTTGGTGAGCAACAATTTTTTTGTCAACTTTAGCGACATTTGTTTTAAATGAAATATTGGAGATTAGTGAAGCTGAGTGTTATAGTTTATGACCCTTATCGACAAAGTTTATTTTAGAAATCATAAGTTACAATCTAACGTTAATAATTATAAGTGATATTGATTGAAGTGTTTAGTGACGATTAGCGTGACCGAATTTTTTTGAGTAATCTTTTGGTGATGATTAGAGAAGTAGAATTATGTAATAACCCATTAAATTATTCTAGTACATTAATTTATCGTAAATGGTACTTTGGGTCTTTTCGTAATATTAGAAAGTTTTGGGTAAACTTTGAAAATTACCTAAACTCTAGGGGGTTTTGGTAATTTTTTATTTTTGGGTTTTTATATGTATAAAACACTATAGAGCAGCTGGCCCTAATTCTTTTCTCCATACTCTTCTGAAAATCGGCAAAGAGAAGAGAGAGACTAGAGAGAGAAAGTGGAAAAAGAGAGAGAAGAGAAAGAGATTTGGATTGAAATTAGAGTAGGAGAATTGAAGATTGTGTTTCAGAAGAGAATTCCATAAAGTTAGCACCCGATAAAACCATTCCATTCAGTGTATGTATTGGATATATATACATGTCTATATATATACTTTTGTATAAATGTTTTTCTTCACTTAAAATCCAGTAAATTTGATCATGGATCGTATATTGATGTTATAGAATGTATTAGGGTGTTAGAGGAACGAGTTAGAGCAAGAAAAATGTGATACCCCAGAAAATACCGAAAATTAATCTAACCGTGAGTTTGATTAATTAAGGAGAGCTATTTCTATTAAGTAGCAATATGTTGGTGATGATTAAGTATTAGGGAGCTAAATAGGGGGTTAGTGTGGTTTTGGGGGTTAAAATGTAATTTTGGAAAGTTAAGGGGGCAAAAATGTAATTTTAAAAAATATGGTGAACAAGATGCATGTTTTTATTATGTAGCATCATTTCGCTGATAATGAGGTATTGGGGGGGCTAAAGGAGGGGTTAGGATGATTTTGGTGTCAAATTGTAATTTTTCAAAGTCGAGGGGTCAAAATGTAATTTCGAAAATTTTGAGAACTAAAGTGCAATTTTGTAAAGTTGCACTTAGGTGTTAAATGTCCAAAGGAAATTAATTTGAGAATGCCACCTCCTGCTTAGCTCCAGAATGACTAATACAAGTTAATGTTTAACTAATAAATTAGATAAGGGAAAGAGAATTAGATGGGATCAAAGGAAAGTAATTCGGATGAAGACAAATAAAACAAGAGAAAAGAGTAGCAGTAACTGAAAAGAAAAAAACAGTGCAAAGGAAAGAAAGAGGAAAAACAGAGGAAGAAGAAGCTCGGCCATGGAAAGAAAATCAGATAAACGAAGAAGCTTGGAGCGGTAAAGCTCCTAACCTTATTTTTCGAATATCAATGTGTGATTCTAGGGTTTAGTTGTGTTATAGCGTGTGCTGCGCATTCTCCGTGAATATAGCATGTGGGTTGGTAATATGTGTCTATATAAACTCATGTGAGTATGGCAGTGTGAGTTTGTGTCTATAGAAGTGTACTGGTAGGGGTAATGGTGGGTGAGGTGTGATATTGGAGGTCTATATGAGAGTTCAAGGTTAATGTGTATGGTTGGAGCTCCACAGAGGAAGGGAACGAAGAACCACAAAGTGGGTGCCAATGTGATCACTATAAATGGGTCTCGAGTGTGTGAGTTTAGGCATGATTTTAGTGTAATGGTGTATATATATTGTCTAGGGGTGAATGTTCCATGAGTTAGAGTGTGAAGGGTGGGGTGTACTGTGTGTAGGAAGTAGTATGTGGGTGCATGAAGCACACTGCCCCGACTGCAGCAGCGTCACGGTGATGGATTGTGTGCTTAAATCATGTTTGATTTTGTGTGGATGAATGGTTGTAAGTGATATAGTGTATAAGCAACGTATTAGTGAGTGGAATGGCTTTGCAAATATAGATTCGTGTGTAGGGTGGGTGTGTACTAGGGTGTACTTCAGCAAAAAAATGGAGAAGATGAGTGTGTGTGCAATTTAGGTGAGGTAGTGTGTTGTGATGTAAACAGTGACTGTTTTTGTCACTAAAGGTAGAAATTAACTAATCAATTAGAATTTGAATTTTTAAAAATAGTTAGGGTCAGATTTAGCCAAAGTGCAAAAAAGAGACTTATTTTTTGGAGATCTACATTGTGGAAAACTTTCAGATTTTCCCGAGGTCAGGAAGGGGGTTAACCGATGAGGGAATTGTGGAACTTTATAGTGAAATTTAAAATATAAAATGAGCACAGTTTCAGGTGAAATTTTATGAGAACCCTAAGATGTTGAGAAGTTTCATTTTTCAAGATTTTGAGTTCTTCCAAAATGGTTTGCTATTTTTGGCCGAACAGGCTTTTAAGGGCTCAGTCTGGACACCGATTCGAGATTTTTGGGCAAAAATTTTGCAAAATATGTCTTAGCTCAAAAATGATTTCGGCATGCTTGAAATAGCATTTTAAAGTGATATTGGGATTTTCCTGGTACCGAAAACCCCAAGGGGGCATTTTGGTAATCTGCCACCCTAAGGGTAGTATTTTGGTAAAATTTTCCAAGAACTTGTTAGTCCAAGAAGGGATCTAAAACACCTAAAAGGTTATTTTGAAGTAGATTTGGGGTGTTGGTGGTGTAGCGGCCATTAGAGGGTATTTTGATAATTTGCCATGGTGACTCCAAATTTTAAGGAACGCATGTAGTTCAGCGTTCGGAGCGGTGGGAAGTGAGGAATGATGTTAATTTGTTAAAATGATGAGATTGTGGCCATTGCTAATGCGTTGGTAAGCTAGGTGATGCAGGTCGTTGCGATCAGAGATTGCAAGTTACTTCGGTTATAAGCCAATCAGGTAAGGACAATGTGGTTCTGATATGCTAATTCATTGTTTCGATTAGCATGCCGTGTTAATGACGTATTGATGAATTCTTGTTGTTATGATTGGTCACCAGTAGTTATTGTGACCGGCATATGCATATTTAAATTGTGTTGTTGAGGACTTATGGTGGAATAAATTCCCTTAGTCCGCCCTGTTGATAGAATTGAATGAGGATGATGCGTGTTCTAGTATGCTATGATTCGAATCGATTAGCATACTTGACGTTGGGGGTGATATTGTGTAGGGGTTGTTGTGTGGCTGTTATGAGATGTTGGCAATTAGTGATAGCTGATATCTCTTCTCTTTGAGAACACCATTGAGGACTTATGACAAACTTCTCCCGAGTCCGCCCTTTCGTTGATGATGACGTTGTTGAAGTCGTTGTGTGTTGTTGTGAAATGTTGGCACTTATTGGTAGTCGACATTTCTCTTATGTAAGAACGTTGTTGATGGCTTGCGAAAATCTTCTTCCAAGTCCGCCCTGTTGATGATGTTACATTGAACTCTGTTTTAGTGTTTATGTTGTTACCTAAAGTGCTTTGAGGTGCTAATAGTCAAAATCAAGTTTCAATATGTTAATATATTGACTATGTAGAGTTTTAAAAGGTGTATAATTGATTTTTTTACTCTTATAAGGTTAACTAAATTTATGGCAATTCGTCCGAATTTTTCAATAATAAGTCACAATAAAAAGTCATGATGCATGTGTAACTATAATAAGTAGAGGTAGAAGAGGAGTGGAACACCAAAGCAAACCTGATGACGTGTAATTTATGTTTTCTTTATGTTTGGGTGATTATTTTATTATAAAAAATATTTTTGAGGTGTTAATGGTCAAAATCAAGTCTTAATATGTTGATACATTAATTAGAGAAAGTTTAGAAGGTGTAGAAGAGATTTTTTACTCTTATAAGATCTACTAAATTTATGGTAATAATATTTTTGAATTTTTAATAATAAGTTATACCAAAGAGTCATGATACATGTGTGACTTTAATAAGTAGAGGTAAAGGAGGAATAAAATACCATAACAAACATGATGACGTGTAATTTATGTTTTCTTTATGTTTGAGTGTTTATTTGTTTTTTAAAGTGTTTTTGAGGTGTTAATAGCCAAAATTAAGTCCTAATATGTTGATACATTGATTAGGTGAAGTTTTAGAATGTGTATTCCTAATTTCAGTTTAACTTATATGGGTAGAAAATCAATTTTACACCTTCTAAAACTCTACCTAATCAATGTGTCTACATATTAGGATGAGTATTAACACTTCAAAAAAACTTTATGATAACAAAAGAAACAATCAAAAATATAATTAATGTAAAATAGTTTTATAAATTAAGTCATATTACTTTTTAAATTACATTCAAAAGATTTTGATTTGTAAATTATTTATCTTTAATTTCATATATATTTTTTATAATTTACATTTTTTAGATTTTTATTTTATTTTAAAAGTACTTTTTGAGGTGTTAGTAGTTAAGACCTCATATGTTGGTATATTTAATAGGTACAGTTTTAAAAGGTACAGAATTGATTTTCTATTCTTATAAAGTTTATATATGCCAATAATGCCCGCGAATTTTTCAATATTAAATTATAGCGGAGAGTCATGATGCATGTGTGACTTTACTAAGTAAAGATTTTTAAAGTACTTTTGATGTATTAGTAGTAAAATTTAAGACCTTATATGTTAGTATAGTAAATAGGTAGAACGTGCAAAATTGATTTTCGACTCTTATAAAGTTTAGTAAAATTATACCGAGAATACCTGCGAATTGTTAATAATAAATTATAATAAAGATTTATGATGCACGCGTGACTTTAATAAGTATATATTTTTAAAGCACTTTTGGGATGATAGTAGTAAACAATAATAGTAAAAAGTCATCATGCATGTGTGACCTTAATATGAAGATGTTTTTAAAAGTACTTTTGAGGTGTTAGTAGTAAAAATTAAGACCTTATATGTTAGTATAATGAATATGTAGAGTTCAAGAAGGTGCAAAATTAATTTTCTATTCTTATAAATTTTAGTGAAATTGCACCAATAAAACCTGTAAATTTTTTAATAATAAATTATAATAAGAGTGATGATGCATGTGTGTGATCTTAATAAGTAAAGGTATTTAAAGTAATTTTGGGGTGTTAGTAGTGAAAATTAAGACCTTATATGTTAGTATATTGAATAGGTAGAGTTTTAGAAGGTGCATAATTGATTTTCTACATTTATAAATTTAGTGAAATTATGCCAATAATACATGCGAATTCTTTAATAATAAATTATAATAATGAGTCATGATGCATGATGCATGTGTAACTTTAATAAGTAGAGGTTTTTAAAGTATTTTTGAAGTGTTAGTAGTGTAAATTAAGACCTTATATGTAAGTATATTGAATAGGTAGAGTTTTAGAAGGTGTATAATTAGTTTTATACTCTTATAATGAAAGTAGAATAATGCCAATAATACCTGCGAATTTTTTAATAATAAATTATAGTAAAGAGTCATGGTATATGTACGTCTCTAATGAGTAGAAGTGAGAAATGAATGTGATATCAAGACAAAGAGTTATGATATCAAAATTACAAAGGATAATTTAATGCCATCATAAAATTTTAAAAAGTAATGTGATATCAAAACAAACTGGATGACATGCCGAATAAGCAAAAGGCAATGACCTGTGGCAAAATTAAAAAGGAAAAATAACACAAAAAAAGCTCGTATGTCGCTTTTGTAATGCATAATGCTTCGTCTATTATATATTTATATGATATGATATAGATATAGATATAGATATAAAAAAGCTTGCATGCTATCCGATTCGGGGGGAGAGGGGGAGAGAGAGAGAGAGAGAGAGAGAGAGAGACATACGTGCTCTACTTCATTCTTTCGGCAAGGATTTATTATTTAAATCAGATTTCATAAGAAAGCACTTACCCACATTAGTCTTAAATAGAATGACAGAGGCGATGAGTTTAGCCAGAAAAGGTCTTTTCTTTAAGATCACTAGGCATTAGTTTGCGGGATAAGGGGCACATTGATGACTTCCCAAACCCTCCTCAGGAAATAGTGAATAAAAAGGCTTCTCTTACTCAATAGCACCGTGATAGCATTTGAAACAGTTTTTTTTTTAGTTTTTTGTCCAGTTTAGAAAACTAAAAAAACTATCGGCATTTGACAGAAAGTTTTCGTTTTTCTTTTCCTTCAGTTTTGAGTACCACTTTTTAAATGTGGCTGTTTCTGAAAACTCTATTTGGGATTTTCAAGTTTTAAGTTTTTTTCCCCTTCTGAAACCCACCTTTCAACTTTTATTCGAAACATTTTATGTCTCTTCTTCCCAAGAATCTTCATCATCAACACCTATCGTCCAAGAACACTAAACCACTAACATTGTCAACCACCATACCCATTGACCGCCACCAGGGACCAAAACCCCCGAACCAAACTACAAACGCTACCAACGACTACAACCACTGATCGTCGATCTGCCATCATCAGTAATCAACACATCTAAACAACAAACCTGCCAACACCACCGCCAACCACCATAGCCACTAACTGCCCACCACCACCACTAATGACCAACACCCACGAACACCGCCAACCACCATAGCCATTGATATTTATAACCACTAACCAACACCGCTGAACACCAAACCCTCTAACATCGCTCTACACCTTGACACCACCAGTCCTGTAAATCCGAATCCACCATCATGAAGACCACCATTATCCTTGCAAGAAACACCACTACAAGAAGTATTTGGATGGTGGTAGGGGAAGTGCGTTGGTCAAGGTGGGGTTTCTTCTGATTATTTAACATAGGAGCTTAGAAAAAAAAAATCTCAAGCACTGAAAAAATGAAAGAAAAGAGAATAGAGAAATCAGATTCAAGGAGTTCTTATATGCCAAATCCAAAGGTTGTGAACAAGGTAAGCATATGCAAACAATACACGATGCTGTGAAAACTTAAGGTTACAATGTGAACATAGACACAGTAACTGTGCACTATAGTTTACAGCGACCAACAATTTGCAATCTTTCTAGTGCCTCACAAACCTAGATAAATAGAATGGAGAAGCTGCAAAGCACGGAAGTTTGTAATCCTTTATAGGTGAACAAGTGACTGGAACACCAATTGACACTCTTAAGTTTCAACACAAGTGTTTCTTTACAATGAGAAACGACACACGCATACAGATCCATAACACCCGGTCATGGCTTTCGGCTTCATGAAGTAAAATTGCATATTAATGAAGTGGTCTTATGGTGCCCAACATAGGTGTGTGTTTGACAATGCATTTAACCCTTAAACTTGGTCATTTTGTGGTCGCACAATACTTGTGCTCTATGCCCCTTCTTTGTTTCTTTCTTTCTTTTAACCTCCACTAACCCTCTTTAGTATCAGTAGATAGTGGAAAATTGCAACAGAATTCTGCTGGCCCTTATAGTGGTTGGTTAATCACTTTCTGGCAGCCTGAGATGACCTAGAGAATCACTACAAGGAGTAAGGCTTTTTGCGACGGGAAAATCCGTCGCTAAAAGCCT
This sequence comes from Escallonia herrerae, assembly GCA_033070095.1. Taxonomy (NCBI): domain Eukaryota; kingdom Viridiplantae; phylum Streptophyta; class Magnoliopsida; order Escalloniales; family Escalloniaceae; genus Escallonia; species Escallonia herrerae. Next base: position 64,791 of record JAVXUP010002588.1, on the reverse strand, counting down.
AGATTCCGTAGCTAAAACTTTTAGCGACAGAATTCCCATCGCTAAAAGTTACTCGTATAAAAGGCCGTTACTAAAAGTTTTGTGACGGAATTATAAAATATGTTGTCTAATATAGAACGTTTGGCGACATATTTATTTCTAAATTAGCGACGGAATATCCGTCGCTAATTCTATTTTAATTTATTTTATGTTTTAAGGAAATTGGCAACGGGATAAAAATTTTAGCGACGGAATTAATCCGTCTCTAAAAGTCATTTTAAAATTTTTTTAATGCTCAAACCTGTAATAAAAAAAACTCAAACCAATTGGGTCCCATCCTCCGTCAACAATCTCAATATCTCAAACTCATAATTAATAATCTAAAATCATCAATTAACAACCTAAAATCATCGATCAATAATCACAATTATCAAATGCACAATTAACAACCTATAATTATCAAACAAATAATCAATGTTCAAATAACACAAAATTGTTCAAAATGTACATATCCGATGCGATTAATTTAAAATATTGTCTAATTACGGCTCAGAGTTCAACATTGGGGGAAAGGTTTTTCACAAGTTCTTTGATCAAACACCAACACTTGAAAACACATTTGCCCCATGTGTTCAAAGATTACAAAGTCTCCTAGATGGAGGTCATGCTGCTGCACGAATTCGCTCCAACCCTCTTCGAAGCAAAGTTCCTCTTAGCCAAGCTTCTTCTTCAATTTAACAGGCCAGGACCCCTTGCGGCTGGTAAAAGTTGTTTCAAATCTCAATGTGGTAAGCAATCTGCAAAATGCTACCGGTATGGCCTAACATATTCATAATACAGTAAGACAGGTAAGTTTTTAACCAAAGATAAAACTTTTAACACACACGAAAACATAGAGAAAGCGAGATGGCATACAAGTTTTGTATGAAAACTAGGCATCATGACCTTGAAGAAGTGCCTGCCGACTGAAACGTCTTTGTTCACCGAAGCAGAAGCCATTTAACCTACTTTAACATGAAAAACCAATCGAGCATTACTCAATTGATGAGCATCAATTTCATAGCTGAATTAAATCTATTAAATGTCACACTGTATAAGACCTTTAAGCTTTAAGTAACTAAATTATGTTAAAGTGATGCACATAAAACAAACGCAGAGAACACAACAAACACATATATCTTTCGAAGTAACTAGCTTTTCTATAAAAGTACTATCAAGTGTCACTGTTTTCGACATTTTTGCCATCAACCTAGCGAAAACAACTTTTAGCGGCAGTTTTAAATTAAACAACAATACATAGTAGTAAGAGAACCAAAATCAAAAGTTTGCTTGCCACTGGTCGATAAAAGGAGATAAGATTAGAACATGCTTGTTACAAGTATTTTTGTGCAGCGAGAAGGCAATTAAACCTCATGAACTAAGCCTGCTCATGAGTCATGACCTCTGTAGTGCCCTTACCGTAAGATCAAATTAGAAGCATGTATATCTTGAGTCAACAATCTCATTCAAGGCAATAGGCATAATGTGTACCGACGAACACCATCAATCGAACGCAGTGTCCGTGTCCGTGCTACCTAACAGGTATCTCAATCCAATTGGGTCCCATCATCCGTCAACAATCTCAATTCTCAAATGTTAAATACACAGTCAACAATCTTAATTCTCAATTCTCAGATGCTCAATGCACAGTTAACTTAATATAGAGAAATTTAACAATTAGAACTAAATCACAGATATCTCAGATAGCTATTGCATTACTGCAAAATGGGAAATGTAATATAAGAGAATGCATAGTTCAAATTCTACCCTTTCCCTTTCTGTAGCTTACATGGTGAGGGACCACATGAGCATTGACTCTAAAGGAAACTCTAACTTTGTATATCAGATAGCATCCATGGCAAGAATGTAATGCAAAATACCCTAAAATATGGTTGGAGGGGGGTGGCACCCTAACTTTGTGCACTCTTCTTCGAGTCTCCATTGGCTTTCTCAGGTTTGTTTTCCAAAGGACAAACCCCATACATTATCGTGGGGTGTTTCTATCATTTTATATTGCCATTTCATGAGAATAGCACCAAATCAAAAACATTCTAAACCAATATGCTTCAAATGTACGTATATTTAAATCATCTTTATGCATGCCAAGGGAAAATGGAAAAAAGGGTTAAGTTATGTGAATGCAGCGAACCATAAAAGCGCTTGTGCTCTTGGTCACTCTTCCTTTAGTGAGCATTACTCTTACTATAATAAGTGGCACTCCTTGAAAATAATTGTTAGGTCATAGATAGAAAGTAAACATCATTTCCAACTCTTAAGATGCTACTCATTTTTTCATTTTTTGCTAAAATACATGTCGTGTGTTATGTGACTATTGTTAAAATATATATGTCCTGCCTATTGAAGTATTATGTATAACTATGCCTAGTGATCCTTCTCGTCTTCACCGAATCCCAATAGCGACCCTCTGCTGGTTGCACCAAGGGTGCCTTTCACAGTTTAAAAGGCGTAGTTTGGAAAATAGATGGAAAAAGAGAAGGAAAAAAATGGATGCCAAGCTGCATAGATTGATCACTCCACCCACGGCGCTTAGTTGGGCTTACAATAATTTTTTATTTTTATGTGAATTTTATCGATAACAGGATGATACATATTTTAGGACGAGTGTCACGACCAATAACAAGGCGAATTCCTTTTAAATAACTACTTATAGCACAAGTCGTGCACTTTCGGCAAACTTATGCACCATACTATTACTTGTTCGTTCACAAACTTCACCTTTAAAAAGTTAAAAATCCTTCATTGAGCTCTTGCAGTATGGAATGTAGTTGCCAAAATGGACTTCTTCTCTTATAGCTTTGTTCCACGCTAGAGTCACCATCAGGGAACCCCCTCTAGCTACGTTCTTCTAAGCGCTATGTGATCTATAGGAAATTGAATTACTTCGCGTACTGTTACTGCTTTTGCAATTTTGGATCCCACCCTCAAATATGACCGTGTTATAGTCAATTTTCATCACGCCATTTGGTGGAGGTGTGTGAACTCAACGTAAAATACTCCCCTCGAGTAGTTGTGCATCTGATGAGCCTTTCATGAATTGATGCAGTACCAAAAACGCCACTCATATTCAATTCTAGAGCCATCCCTTTCACTGGACTCTATATAATTTTGAATCGTTCCAGCAACACCAACATAACATAATAAAAAGAAGTCAAAATCATCGGCTGAATAGTTCTATGGCATTAGTCGAAGATTAGGTTGCATCATATAGTTGAATAGGTTGCCAATCAAATAAAGGAAATGAAATTGCAAGATGATCCGCAATCGCTATAAAAAAAGACTTGATGAAGCTTTCTTCTTGTTTTCATTTTAGTAGAGTGGCAAGAGCTCGTAACCCAAGGGCATTCATCCAATGCTGGCCTTTTTTTATTTTTTATTATCTGTTTCTAAACCAAATTTCTCAACATTTTCTACTAACTTTAGTTTGCCATAGAATGCAATTTGATTTGAGTTTCATCGTTGTTATGCGGATAATGTTGCACAAGAATTGAATAAATAAGACTAAACAGAACTTACCTTAAGGCACACAATAGTCGGCAACAGTGGAGGGCGGCGGCGGTGGTGGCACGACGATGGTGGCAATCTTTTCATACGGTGGCAGTGGAGAAGGGGTCACCGTGGAGGGGGATTGCCGGAGGTGGGTCACCGTGGAGGGGGATCGCCGGAGGTGGGTCATTGTGGAGGTTGGTCGCCGGAGCAGAACAGCGATGGAAGATTTTTCAGAGAGAGAAACAGGGGAAGAGAAAGAAAGGTAGATCTGGTTGATTTAATCGAGGACTTTAGCAACGGATTGGTCCCGTCGCTAAAAGTCTATCGGTAAATCGCGATATCTATCAACGGAAGTTTTGGCGACGGATTTCTTCCTTCCCTAAAACAATTTAATAAAACCCTCAAAAAAATTAATTGTGTAAGAAAATTTTAGCGATGGTAATTCCGTCGCTAAAAGACCGTCGCAAAATATTGTCGGCAAAAACTTTTGCCGACACTAACTTCCTCATAATCAGTTTTTTACGACGGAATTTAACCGACGGTAGCATCCGTCAGTTAAACTCATTTTACCGATGGATTTGTTCTCCGTTGCTAAAAACGTGTTTTTTTGTAGTGACAAATAAGTCAAATATTGACTATTAAGAGATTGAAAGTTTTAGGAGTGTGAGATTCATATGAATAGATTATTACCTTGCAATGATTTGTAGATCTCCTTAAGTTGTTGGGCGGCGGTAGCGGCACGGTGAGTGCGTCGATTAGGTGGCGACAGTAATAAGGGTGGGTGTTGTGGAGGCGACTGGGGAAGAAGAGAGATTGCAGAGTCGGTGGTGGCCGATGGTGGGTTGTGAGAGAGAAAGAGAAGGGAAGAGAAAGGAGTGGCGCGAGAAAAGAATGGAGAAATAGTTAGGGTTTGTCTAATTTAAGAGTAAAAGAACACTTTTACCGACGGATTTCTTTCCGTCGGTAAAAGTCCGTCGCTGAAAATATTTTAAAAATATTTAGGGCAGAAAAAAATTAAAAAAAAGGGAAAAACATTTTTAGCGACAGGTAAACCGTCGCCAAAAGTCAATCGGTAAAAATCCGTTACTAAAATTTTTAGCGACGGAAAATCCCGTTGTTAATTAGTTTGAAGTGCTTTTAGCGATGGACTGCATTCTGTTGGCCAATTCCGTCGCTAAAGGTAACTTTTAGCAACGGGACAAAATCCGTCACTAAAAGTACTTTTTCTTGTAGTGAATAACACTGGATAAATGGTCAAAAGGACAGTTTATTCTCGATTTTCCAGCAGTGATCTGCTAAGCAAGCTCCAAGCCATGTAGATGCCTTGGATGAGATCAAGGAAAATCCAGACCCCAGGAACTCGTACCTAGACCTGGGATCTTTTCCAGAAGATCGAAGGATCCTAGCCATTGCTCTTCATGAATTGTAGGTGGAGTTGTACAACATAGATGAAGATGACATGCATAATTATGAGTACCTCGAGGAACTCTTGATGCACAATGTTGTTTATCTTGTGCCTACAAGGTTCGAATTCTAGATTCCTTATTGTCTTCTAAATTAATTACCATTTCGTTTTTGTTTGATATTGTTTCATCCGCAATGATCAATAAGCCGAACAAAACTGCAAAATGCATGTTTGACCTAATAGATTGAACACCGATTTAGGTACTTGCTACCACTGTGTGCTTAAAGCTTGCTCCTTTTCCTTGACTCACCAATATCCTGCTTAATCACAGCATAGGTGCAAGTAACCTTTACGACTATGCAATGGGAAATGCAGCATAATCTGCTGAGAGAGCTGGCTATTTACCTAAGTAACCAAGAACCCATAGAACTGAGGTAAAGTGTAACTCTGAAACTACAGTGAATAAGCTTCCTAAATGGTGGGTTGAAAAAACGGAGGGGCTGATCAATGCAAGTCTATTATATATTTATACAAGGTTGCATACCTACACATGTATGCTATATCTCTCCATAGAAGGATGCTATGTTACGTGGACCCTTCACTTTGGGGTGAAGGGGCGGTGTCCAGACGACACGACCTGATATGGGTATGGGATCCGTGTTGGACTCTTTGGATTGAGAATGAACATGGCTGATGTCTCTGTCGCTGTTTAGAGGATGAAGAAGATTCTTGGGCAACTTTTAATCTGGATGAAATGAAGAAGGAAAAAATGAATTTGCAAATCAAACTTGCCAAATTTTGCTTCTCTGTTTAAATCAAATTAATGAATGAAATCCTTAAATTGCTTGATCTCTTTATCTTTTTGTATTGGTTTCATTTTTTTGTCTATTATGTTGCAGAAGAAAGAAGACAAAAGTGGTTGGAGGTGGAAGAGAAGGAGAAATCGAAGATGGAGGATGAGGAGGGGAGGAAATGGGGCGTATCAGATGCGGGTTTGATAAGATCCGCACCTGCCCCGCCACACCCAACATGTGACTCCTCCCACTATCAGGTTTGGAGATGATGATACCGTCCTTGATCCGATGGAATTTTTTATAATTCGACCCCGACCCGATCCGTCCCGCACTGCCATTGTAGGTCACCAGTATTACCCTCGAATTTGAACATTGGCACTTTTTGTTCGATTCTCTTCAAGAATCTAACAACCACCCACCAAGATCAAACTTTTGCTTCAAAGGTTTTAGCACAAAGATTACAAGCATCTCTTTTTATTTTTAAAACTACTACCATTTGGGTTTGTTTCTCAAGTCGATCAGATGCATCTTGTAGGGGACTTTCTTTTCCTCCAGAGTCACGAGTAAACTTTTGCAAAATTGACCTACCCTGGATAAGAGAGATAGAAATCACAAAACCCACAAACAACTAAACACACATATGGGGATAAAGAAAGAGATAAATGTTATGTCCCCAAGGCCTGCAGTGGATGAACAGACAATTGAAAGTAATGATCAAGCTGCCATTGGGCTAGGAGGGAGCTATAAGGAACAAGACCAGAGTCAAGATTCGTATTACAAGAACAGGCAGAAGACCTATAATCAATCAAGAGGAAGAAGGATCAACCCAGTTTAAAGTTTGCAAACAGAATTTGGCGGTAGTTTCAGACGGCATCATTTAGACAAATAGACAGTAAATGAGGACGGCATCGTTTGGACTAAACTACAATAAAAGAAGACGACATCATTTAGTCCCAGCTTAAGATTTCTTTTAAATGTGTTTTAGTGACAGATGTTTGTAATAGGTTTTGGCACTAGAGCCAAAACATTCAATTTGAATTCTATTTGAATTTCGTTTATGCTTTTAGGCGTGAGGCAGGACAGAGGGAGACATGCCTGATTGAATTTGAATTGTAATTCTTCTCTTTACAGATACTCATTTCCTTCTCTCTTCTGGAAATCCTCCTTAATTCTCTTTCTTGTGCTATTGTGAGCTTGAAAGTGTTAACCATGGAAGTGAATTTTAGTAGCATCTCCCCGATATGCTACAATTGGTATCAGAGCCTCTTAATTGAGGCCTGAACTAGTCTTTAACTGTAGAGAAATTTCTGTCTCGGCCTAAAACAAAGAGTTGATTGAGTCAATGAAGATGCCGCGATCAATGAAGAACAGTCAACTCATTGAAGTTAAAAATCATGAATACCAGGAGGCAATGGAAAATCGGTCGGCTGCTTATGACATGTGGATGGCTTCTGTTGAAGCTACGATGGGAGATTTACACAGGAGTAATTCAGCACTACACCAAGGTTTTATTGACCTAAAGTTGGAGCTGGCAGGTTTTCTGGCTCAATTGAAGGTTAGATCCGAGGATAACAACAGATCTACAATGGAGACGGAAAAAGCCAGCCATAAGAACCACATGCTTGAGTACAACCACCAGCAATTCAACACACAACCACCTGCAGGTAACCAACTGCCCCCAAAGCTACCTAAATTAGCTTTTCCCAGATGTAATGGTGATGATCCAAGGGGTTGGGTGCGAAAATTTCAGCAATATTTTGAGTTGAGTCCTATACATGAAGATTATAAAGTTCCCTATGCCTCTGTACACTTTGATGCACCAGCTGAACACTGGTATGTAGCTTATATCAAACCTCTGGGAAAGGTAGGGTGGGACACCTTTGTGAGAGACCTGTATGCTCGATTTTCAGTCTTATCTGGAGTAAATGTTTTGGGTGAGTTTAACAAACTGCAGCAAATAAGAACAGTTGATGAATACTTTAAAAAGTTTAAAGCTCTCAGAGCCCAAGTAGTTCAGGAGTTTGACTATTTGGATGAGTCTTACTTCTATCTCAGTTTCATTGGAAGGCTAAGACCTGAAATACAGAGTAGAGTTGAGCAATTTGAGGTTGACAACCTCACCAAGGCTATACACATAACTAGAAGGGGGGAGGTAGTAATTCACAGCATGTTCAAGGGACACAAGCCTACCCACACTTCAGTGACTACAACCAACTATAACTAGAGTACGTATAAACTAACCTTCAATGGGCCAGGACCCCCTACCAAAGGCACACTACTCACACCTCCTGCCAAACTCCCTACACCACAATCCACCTTGCCCAAAACCCCAGCCCAGCCCTATCCTACCAACCCTCAGAAAGGCCTACTTCCCACACCTCCACCACCAAGACCACCTCCAAGAACCAACCAGTTGACCACTGAAGAGCACCATATGAGAGTCACACAAGGATTGTGTTTCAAGTGTGGGGCACCATTTGCACCTGGACATAGGAGTGTATGTCATATGAAGTCAATTGCAATGCTTATAGCTAATGAAGAAATTAAAGTTAATTTACCAAATGAAACCAATGAGCAAGAAAATTAGGAAACAGTGCCTCATCTAACCTCAGATCATGAGCTGGAACATGAGATTAGTCTACATGCATTGGCAGGAAATAATACTCACAATGCCATTAGAATTTTGGGATAGGTTGGGAGTAAGATGTTCAGTATCTTGATTGACACAGGGTCCACAGACAATTTCTTAGACCCTAAATCTGCTGAGAAGCTTGGTTGTGTGCTAGAAGATATTATCCCCTCACAGTTGCAGTAGCTAATGGGGCCAGGCTCAAAACAGATACTGTATGTAAAGATTTTAATTGGAGTATGGGTTCACAGGACTTTAGGTCCAGTATGAGGATACTTCCATTAGGGGGATGTGACTGTGTGTTGGGCATGCAGTGGCTAAGAAAGCTTGGAAGTGTGAATTTTAATTTTGATAATAACCAAATTTCTTTCAAGCATCAAGGAAAGTTGGTTATACTCAAGGGTGGGGAGTTTAAAGGGACCACTATAAAGATGATCACAGCCCATGATATGCACAAGTTGCTTAAAGTAAATGCAGGGACTATGTTTGGGCAAATATATGCTGTCACCTTGACACCAAAGGACAGTAACTGTAATATCCCACATCGGTTGTGGGAGAGTTTTCGATTAGCCTTATAAGACCCTGCCTATGAACTCATAAGTACCTACTTGGCTAGCCCTTTTGAGGGAGGCAATGCCCTGTGGTGGGGCCGTGGACCGGGTCGTTACAGATGGTATCAGAGCCGACTCTCAAAAGCTTGGGCTGGGGTATCCAGTCGGGTTGCCGATGGTTGGGGGAAACGAAGGCAAGCCCGGGTATATCCCACATCAAGAGGATGGTTGGGGCAACGAAGGGTGAGCTGGGTATATCCCACATTGGCTAGAGAGGAAGATTCTGGGCTATGTACGATCGAGCCTTAGCGAGGACGCTAAGGAATAAGGTGGGGAGATTGTAATATCCCACATCGGTTGTGGGAGAGTTTGCGATTAGCCTTATAAGACCCTGCCTATGAACTCATAAGTACCAATTTGGCTAGCCCTTTTGAGGGAGGCAATGCCCTGTGGTGGGGCCGTGGACCGGGTCGTTACAGTAACATTCCACTGGAAATTCAGGGCCTACTCAATGACTACCAAGATGTCTTTGAAGAACCTGAAGAGCTTCCCCCTCAAAGAACTCATGATCATCTTATCAGATTGGTGGAATAGGCCAAACCTGTGAATCTAAGACCATAAGGGTATCCTTTGTACAGAAGAATAAGATTGAGAAGATCATTTCAGAGCAACTGCAAACAGGTATCATTCAACATAGCACTTCACCATTTGCTTCACCTGTATTACTAGTCAAAAAGAAGGATGGGAGTTGGAGACTCTGTGTAGATTACAGGGAACTTAACAAGTTGACCATCAAGGACAGGTATCCAATCCCTGTAATTGATGATTTGCTTGATGAGTTGTTAGGTTCAATTATTCTCTCTAAGTTGGACCTCAGGAGTGGGTACCATTAAATTAGAGTGATGAGGGAAGACCAACATAAGACTGCATTTAGAACTTATGAAGGTCACTATGAATTCAAAGTGATGCCTTTGGCCTCACAATGCTCCCTCAACCTTTCAATCACTCATGAACACCATTTTTCAACCTTATGTGAGAAGGTTTGTCCTAGTTTTTTTGATGATATCCTAGTCTACAGTCAAGACTTGGATTCTCATCTATCTCATTTAAAAATTGTATTGGAAGTACTAAAAGCTAACACATTATATGCCAAAGAAAGCAAGTGTGTATTATTTGCTCAGGAACAGGTGGAATACCTTGGGCATTTGATCACTGGCAATAGAGTTTCCACAGACCCCAACAAAGTAATAGCCATGTTAAATTGGCCCACTCCCAAAACACTAAAAGATTTAAGGGGATTTCTTGGTTTGACTGGCTACTACAGAAAGTTTGTGCAATATTATGGTGTGATCAGCAAGCCTCTTACCAAACTGCTCAAGAAGGATGCCTTCCAATAGAGTGCACCAGCTGATTAAGCCTTCACAGCACTCAAACAAGCTATGTCTACTACTCATATCCTAGCATTGCCTTATTTTTCTCTTACGTTTGAAGTTGAGACTGATGCATGTGATGTGGGAATTGGAGTTGTTCTCATGCAAAGGAGCATGCCCCTTGCTTATATCAGCAAAGCCTTGGGAGTCAAAAACCTAGGTTTATCAACCTATGAGAAGGAATTACTGGCCTTAGTGCATGATGTCACTAAATGGAGCTCATACCTGTGGCATTCTCACTTTATTGTGAGGACTGACCATAGTAGCTTGAAGTACCTACTAGGGCAAAGAGTAACTTCACTGTTGTAGCAAAAGCTACTATCTAAATTACTGGGATTTGACTTTGAAATACAGTACAAGAAGGGAGCTGATAACTCTGTAGCCGATGCCCTATCTAGGCTGCCACAAATCCAGTTAGAAGAGTGCAATGCCATTACTACCATCACTCCATTATGGCAACAAGAGCTACAGGACAGTCTAGAAGTAGATGAACAGGCACAACAGGCCATTCAAGAACTTTTACTTGATCCTATGGCCACATCATTTTATACTTATCAAGGTGGCATATTAAGGTATAAGGGCAAGGTGTATGTTGGTAACCAAGGACAGTTAAGGAGCCAAATTCTGGAAGAATTATATTCTTCAGATGTGGGGGGACATTCTAGTATGCACAATACTTATAGAAGGGCTTCTATGTTTTTCTTTTGGCCTGGTATGAAACAGACGGTGCTGCATTTGGTAAAGGAATGCCATATTTGCCAACAGAACAAACATGAAAATGTCCCTTATCCAGGGCTGCAACAACCTTTCTCCATACCTACCCAATTGTAGACTCATATATCAATGGATTTCATTGAGGGTTTACCAAATCCTTTAGCAAGGATGCAATATTAGTTGTGGTAGACAGAATGAGCAAATATGCTCATTTCATTGGGCTAATTTCACAGCTGAAATCATAGCTAATCACTTTTTTGATGTGGTTTTCAAGTTGCATGGGATGCCTGAGTCAAGTGATAGGGACAAGATCTTCCTTTCACACTTCTGGACTAAGATTTTCAAGTTATTGGGAACTAAGCTTAATCACAGTACAGCTTACCACCCAGAAAGTGATGGTCAAACTGAAAGAGTTAATCACTACTTGGAAAATTATTTGAGATGCATGTGCAGTGATAGGCCTAATCAATGGGCTAAGTGGTTGTCCTTAGCAGAGTACAGCTACCAATCAGCCATCGAAATGACACCATTTGAAGCTTTATATGGTTACAAACCAAGACTTCCTAGTCTTATTAGTCCTGAGACCACCAAAATTGAAGAGCTGGACAACTATTTGAAAGGTAGAAATAAGGTGCTATCTCTACTCAAGGACCACTTGGTTTCAGCTTAGTCAAGAATGCAACAATATGCTAACTTGCATAGGACTAAAAGATCATTTGATGTGGGGGATTGGGTTTACCTTAGACTACAACCTTACAGGCAGACTACTCTAGCATTGAGGAGGAACCTCAAGCTATCACCAAGGTTCTATGGACCATATCAAGTTCTTCATAAGATTGGCCAGGTAGCATACAAACTTAAACCACCAGAAAATTGTTCAGTTCATCCAGTTTTCCATGTTTCCTTACTAAAGAAAAGGTTGGGGCAACATGTACCTACTTTATCCCAGTTGCCACCCCTTGGCACTGAAGGTCAGTTTTTAGTAGAACCTGTGGCTATCATGGATCATAGAATTGTAAAAAGGGGCAATAAAGCAGCAGCTCAAATCTTGGTTATATGGTCAAATGCTAGTCAAGGTGATGAAACCTGGGAAGATTGAGAAGTTATGAAGGCTCGATTTCCTAATTAGAACCCTTGGGGACAAGAGTTTGATAAAGGAGAGGGGAATTTTATGTCCCAAGGCCTGCAGTGGAAGAATAGACAACTGAAGGTGATGATCAAGTTGCCATTGGGCTGGAAGGAGCTATAAGGAACAAGCCTAGAGTCAAGATTCGCATTACAAGATTAGGCAGAAGACCTATAATCAATCAAGAGGAAGAAGGATCAACCCCAGTTTAAGGTTTGCAAACAAAATTTGGCGGTAGTTTCAGACGGCATCATTTAGACAAATGGGCAGTAAATGAGGACGGCATCGTTTAGACTAAACTACAATAAAAGAAGACGGCATTGTTTAGTCCCAGCTTTAGATTTCTCTTACATGTGTTTTAGTGACAGATGTTTGTAATTGGTTTTGGCGCTAGAGCCAAAACATTCAATTTGAATTTTGTTTGAATTTCGGTTATGCTTTTAGGCGTGAGGCAGGACAGAGGGAGACATGCTTGATTGAATTTGAATTGTAATTCTTCTCTCTACATATACTCCTTTCCTTCTCTCTTCTAGAAATCCTCCTTAATTCAATAAAATTCGTTGTTCCTCTCTTTCTTGTGCGATTGTGAGCTTGAAAGTGTTAACCATGGAAGTGAATTTTAGTAGCATCTCCCCGATATGCTACAAAAAAAACAGTTGCCAAGCACATTAGGGGCACCAGGCACGCTCTTAACACAGATATCAACTGCCATAGATGAAAGGGAGTGCGTGCGTTGTGTGCGGGTGTGTTGAGCGAGAGAGGGTTATGTCTAGTAAGGACTATAGATTAAAGGCGACCAGTGACCGGCGAACACCGATGAGCAAACGACGACGAAAGTTGGTCGACAGGGTTTAGGGTGCGTCGGCCTAAAGAGAAGAAGAGAAAATGGGGAGAGATGAAAGAGCTAGGGTTTTAACTTATATATAAGTAGAGATTGAGGGTTGAGATTAAATCTTGACTAGAATATAAAGTATAGCGGGATGGGTCGGGTAGCGATGAAGATACATTTGAAACCATACCTGTCCCGTATCCACTACGGGTTATGAAAGTAAATACCAAACTTACCCCATGACCCTGTCATAGTAAAAAAAATCCCCTCCTATAGGAGCGGGGTGGGACGGATATCGGGTGGGACGGATATCGGTTGGGTACGGGTTCAATTGCCATCCTTACTTGCAAGTTGATATGTGAACTGAAGAGATTTTTCAATCTGCCAGAACCATTTTTCTTTTGTCATCTTATCTGCCAGAGGCCCAAAGCTATTCATACAAGTTTTATAGCATGTGGCACCTCCATGTGATGGGATGCAAAGCGTCGCCTCTTTTGGTAGCATTTGACAACATTTTCTTTCAGTTTTGTAAAGTAGAGAAAAAAACCCGTTTGACAGATAATTTTTTTTTTCCCTTCAGTTTTGAAAACCAGTTTTTAAAATAGTGTTTTTGAAAACTCTATTTTGGAGTTTTGGATTTTCAGTTTTGGTTTTGAGATCCAATCTTCAAACTTTGTTAGAAGCAAAAAAAATGAATATCATTTTAAGAAAACCTCCTCACACACAGAGCTCCACCACCACCAGATACTTCATTCCATCGGCCAAATCTACCCCGTCGTCACCCTATTGCCATCATCACCCATGAATCTTCCCCTATCTCCATCATCGCCACCCACGGATCTGGCTCCCCGTCACCAACCCATGGATCTGGCCCCCCGTCGCCAACCCATGCCTTCTACAACCACAGGTCTGCCACACCACCGCCACACTCTCACCACTGTCAGCCACAGATCTGTACCAACACTGTCACTCTATCGTCATTATCACCCACGGATCTCCCCTCCGGTCGCCAACCCATGCCTTCGACAACCACAGGTCTGTCACACAACCGCCGCACTCTCGCCACTGTAACCCACATATCTGCCCCAGCAACACCACCTTACCATCATCGCCACCCGCGGATCTGGATGCCCGTTGCCAACCCATGCCTTTGACAATGAATCAGACCTCAACCCACCATCTATACCCCACTGTCATGAACAATCAATGAGACCTCACGTAACAACGCGACCTTAGACCATCGCACAAGCCATAATTCACCCTACCGTCACCACCCCACCACTATTGCATTTGATTATGGTGGTGGTGTTGAGAAAAACTAAACTGATTTTGATTTTTTTGAAAACTGAAAACCAAAACTGTAAGTGATTTCAAACAAACCATTAATAGTTCAGTCTTTTAACTATTGGGTGGGGGGGCTGGCTCTAGGGGATATAGGGTTAATAGTTGGAAACTTTGTACAATATCTCTAACTATGCTAAAAATAAAAAATTTGTTACTTTTGACAATGGTAGCTCAATTTTTTGATCCATAAATCTTTTTAAAATATATTCACTATGTAAATCTCGAGAGAAAGTATAATTCAACATTCACATTGCTTATAAAATTGCATTTTATTTTCTATATTGTGTTACAGTTCACTTTTGCCACCATAATTTAGTCGCTCTATTTATTTCACGTTGTTCATAAGTTTTACGTGCAATTTTTAAATGACAGCTATAATAAAAATGATCAAAAAAAGAGTGCAACTGTAAATCTTCTACCATAATGTTTGACTAATATACTTAGAAAGAGAAAATTTTGACAAAGTCGTTATAACATCATACATTTTTAGTATTAAAGAATTATTGAGGCAATCCCATTCCCATGATTAATTTCACTATGCCATAGCTAACAAAAATAAATTGGTTTATATAGTATGTGGTTAAACAACAAGAATAAGGTTTTATCATACAACTATTTGATATACCTTTTTTTTAATTACTACGAGAATGGCAACATCTTATTCCCCACCCCACAGCTATTCAGCAGGAACAAACTCTTCGATCTAATTGGTTATTGGACGCTGAGGAACTTTATTGGGCCCAACGATCAAAAATTAACTGGTTACGAATAGAGAATAAAAAATACTAGATTTTTTCATGCTTCCACTTGTATGAAATGCCCTACTCATAACTTCTCCCAAATTTGTGATGTTCGTGATCACTTATGTTCTTCTGCTCAGGAAACTCAAAACTGCTTTTTGCTCTACTTTACCTCGTTACTTTGTCCTACTCTAGATAGCACCTCTCCCCGAGACTTAACGACAGTTGGCTTACTTCTTTCGACACTTTCTCGAGATCAAAAACTAACGCTGAATCGCCCTTATTCGGCCTTAGAAATTAAATACGCACTTTTCCAACTACAGCCTCTAAAATCACCAGGACCGGATGGCATCCCACCTTTGGTATATCAACGTTGTTGGCTTTTATGCACCAATCTATCTCTTCAGCAGTCCTATCCTTTTTTACATCTGGTCATATGCTTCATGAAACCAACCGCACCTTTATTACTCTTATTCCCAAAACTAAGAATCCTTCCTAACCTAGTGACTTTCGACCGATAAGTCTTTGCAATACCATGTATAAAGTTATTGCCAAAGTCTTAGCCAATCAAATAAACAAGGTTCTTCCTTCATTGATTCCCCACAACAGAATGTGTTTACTCAAGGTCGACTGATCACGGATAACATTCTTATTGCTCAAGAATTGGCGAACAAAATTCATACTCATAAGACAGGGAGACAAGTGCTTGGTGCTATCAAATTGGATATGAGCAAGGCTTACGATATATTATGTTGGGATTATATTGAGGATGTACTCCTTCAATTTTGTTTTCCTTTACATATGATCCGACTAATAATGCAGTGTATCTCAATAGTTACTTATTCTATACTCATAGATGGTGCACCGACTACTTCTTTTTCTCCGTCTTGTGGTATAAGACAAGGGGACCCACTTTCATCCTTTATTTTTTATCTGGTGTACTGAAGTGTTATCTCAATCCCTGATCAAAGCAGAAGAGTATAGTGGCATCCACGGTATCAAACTCACTCCATATTCCCCTAGTATAACTATTTGCAGACGAGTCTTCTCTTCTTCCAATTGACTCCCCTCAGTTGCGAATTACTCCAAATCCTTCTCCGCAATTATCTTCTTGACTTGGGTCAACAAATCAACCTCTCAAAATCTAGTTTGATCCTCAGTCCAAACTGCTCCAAATCACTCCATATATATTGCTCATCGACTTTGGAGGTTCCTCTTTCCCTGAAATTCAGTTTTTATCTTGGCATAACTTTGGATATCATTACCCACTGCAAAGAATTCTTCAACTCCCTTGTCAATAAAGTCCAATAGGTGTGCTGGTTGGAAAGGTCTTCTCCTTAATAAAGCTGGGAGAGCTACGCTCATCAAATCTGTGTTATCATCTCTCCTTACATATCACATGCAAGTTACGGTGTTTCCCTAGCATGTGTGTCAGAAAATTGATAGTATTTTGAGTAACTTCTGGTGGCGTGGGGAACATTTAGAGTATGGTATCCACTGGGTTAATTGGCTCTCACTTTGCTGACCTAAGTCCAAAGGCGGACTTGGTTTTCGTTCTTCTAAATCTTTTAACCTAGCTCTCTTAGCTAAAACAAGTTGGAGGATCCTTACCCAACCCAGTATACTACTTTCAAATTTTTTTTTGCTCTAGATACTTCAGAACTCAATCCTTTTTAGAAATAGGACTTAGTACATCAGCCTCGTAGGGATGGCGCAAAAACCCTTATGCTGGGTATTCAATGCCAAATTAGAGACGGAAGTGAGACTTGGATATGGACTGATTACTGGATACCAGGATTTCCTCCTTAATAAATCTCTCCCTTCATATTATTACCACATCAATTGGATCGTGTAATTGATCTCACTAGTTTTGGAGAATGGAATCACACTCTAATCGCTACTATCTTTCCCTCTCATATTGTATCGATCATCCAAGGCAATTATATCTCTTACACAGGTTTTCGTGATCAATATCTATGGGGGCCTACCTCTAGCTGAAATTCTCTGTCAAATTGGCTTATTTCTTATGGCACAACATGGAAATGAACAAAATATTTCTACAGAATCCGACCTTTAATCCTGGCAACCATCTACCGAGCTCTCTTTGGAACTCAATATGGAAAATTAAAGTTCCAGCCAAAGTTCATTTCTTCTTGTGGCAACTGTTGATTAATCGTTTACCTTTTGGCGAGAACTTGTACTCCAAAGGCATTATTACTAATTCGCTTTGTCCATTCTATCAACAGGTTAGCGAGACCAACTCACATCTCTTCTTCTGTTGCCCTGCTACACAGAGTGTTTGGTTAAGCTGTCCCCTCGGAATTCTCCCTACAGCCCCAATACCATCATTCAAAGAATGGTTAATTGTGTGGTTGCAACAAACCTCTTCTTCCACAGCCCTTCGTAATACTTTCCAAACTATCTTTATCACTACTCTTTGGTGTATTTGGCTACATAAAAATGAGTGTATATTCCAGCAAGTTACTTTCAATTCTTCCACCATAATAAATCAAGTTCAGGTTCTTAGTATCCTTTTCCTCCGAGCTTCTCACCCTATCAATGATATGTATAATCTCCTTTATTTACCTCAATCCACCATCTCCTTAGCACATGACTCCCTACGCACTGCACAAGAAAAAGCACACATACTTCGCAAGTTGTAGCCCATAAAGGATTCGTGGAAGAAGAAGGGAACATTATTGTGCTCTGATCGTTGTCGAATAGACAAAGGAGGCCTCTCATAAATATGATGGCTGTGAATGCTGAAGAAGCTATGTTTCATAGTGCAGTTGATGCAAGTGAAAATATTAAGAATGTCAGCTGTGTAGTAAGCTTATTTCTCCCAGTGATAAAGGATATTGGAGAAGCAAATATTATTCAAATTCTCACCGACAATGGAAGCAGCTTCCACTACATGAAACTGGACTTTTAGCGACGAACAAATGTGTCGCTTAAAGCCCTAAATCCGCAGCTAAAGACTTTTAGCGACGGACAACCCTTCGCCTTGCCAATAACCCCATCGCCAAAAGTTCAGCGATGGAATTTTAAATCTGTCGCCTAAAACTTGACTTTTATCGATGGGGCGATAAATTCAATTAGCGATGGGAATTCCGTCTCTAAATATATTTTCTATATTTTATTTTAAAATTTTTCAAAATAATTTATTATGTAAAATATTTAGTGACAGAAAAGTCGGTAGCCAAAAGTATTACTAACGAAATTTTAGCAACGGATATTCTGTTGCTAAAAATCAGTCGCCAAAATAAAGGCCACTAGTAATACTTTTAAAGCGAACTTTTATGTCGCTAAAAGTATTATGTACATTGAGTTGAAGACTTTTCGCTACTGAATAAAATCTGTCGCTAAAAGTCAAATCAATTTTTAATTTTTTATATTTTTTTAATACTCAAATCTATAATCAATTCTCAATCCACATTACATCAGCAATTATTTAACCCTAATGATTCAAACACAGTACATATATAGATAAATTTATAAATTCTATACTAATCGAAAAATAAAATGTATATGGAGTTCAGAAGGGTATAGAAATAGGATATAAATATAATAGAGGAAGGGAAGGAGCACAAGTCCAGGAGGGCAAGAGAAAGGGATACAAATAAGGGCAGGGATTCGCACACAAGTACAGGAGGGCACGAGAGGGGAAGGGCTCAAGGGTCAACGAGACCGGGATCTAGATCCTGCTGATCGTGCTCATCCATGATAAGGTTACTGTTATCAGGATTCAGCTCGGTATGCCTAGCAACAATGCCCTACAGATAAAGGCACGGACGTATTAATCTTAATAGTAATTGTAAGTAATATTTACTTTATGTGTTAATTGACTTCATAAAATAATTATTTTGTACTGATACCCCCATGCGGTGATTATCTGGAATACCTCCTCGGTAATGCTACGGATATTGTCCAGGTAGGGGTGTGCACGGTGCGGTTGGTTCGGTTTGGAGACTAAATACGAAACCGAACCGACCAACATCGGTTTGGAAAAAAAAACCAAACCGCGCTCAAACGGTTCGGTTTGAACGGATTGAATGGATCAAACGGTTCGGTTTGAGCAGATTGAACGGTTTGGGCTAGACTCCTTTCTTCTAGTCCCAAAATATTGAATTGTGTACTAAAAACTCAAAGAAATAACCAAGCAATATAAGTTTTTTAGAATATATATATATATATATCAGCTTATAATCAGTTATTCATTGTGTGTGTGTGTGTAATAAGCATATAACCAGCACTCAGTAGAACAAACATCACAAGGCTTTATCTAAAAGAGTTACTCAAAAACTAAACTTGGTTACTCAATCAATAACAATAGACGTATCACTTGAACTATAAATTGTGGTGTGCTTGAAATTATGTTATATTCAATCTTTACGGCATGCCATCAATAGCTGCGATATGCTTGAAATGCCCAGATAGCACTACAAGGTAAAAACAACACCGAATTACTTGTGCTAGGAAAAAACACTGAGATAAGCAATAAGCTGATCAATAAATGAACTGGAGGTACCGACAATATCAGCAACAGAAGAAGTTCAAGAGTTTGAACCTTGCAAAATTGAGGACTCAGCTATGCTGCAGAAGAATTTGTAAATAAGGAGAAAAATACTAACTGTGCACTTAAATTACCAGAACTCATTGATAGAGGCATTTATCATTGTAAGTGCCATAAGTCAGAACAATTATTTACAAAAGATAAGTGCTAAGAAATGACAGCAAACACAAAAAGAGTTCTTAGGAGGAAAAAAAAAAAACAAAACAGTTGTGCAGTTAAATTACATTGGTTACTCAATCAATAACAATAGACGTATCACTTGAACTACTTGTATTTGATCCCATTGCTTTCTCTGAAATGAAAAGATTAGGAAATTCAGCAAAGGAATTCGTTAAAATTAATTTCACTAATACAAAAACATTACCTGAAAAGATGTCTTCAATCTTTTCAACTTCGTCCATAGCTTGTCAAAGATCAATAGGAGCCGAAGGACATTTCAACCAATTTTGAGTACAAATAAGAGCTTCTACCATCTTTGGATTCAAAGAACTCCTAAATGGATCATGTATACGACCTCCCATGCTAAAAGTCAATTCAGAAGCAACGGTATAAACCGGAATAGCTAAAATATGCCTTACTACCTGAGATAGGACAGGATACTTATGGCTGTTCACTTTCCACCACCCTAATATGTCAAGAGATTTTCTAGGGTCTTCACAACTCTCTTCTAAATACCTTTCCACCTCAGATTTGCTCTCTATACTCTCTTCAGCCTCTATAAGCTTTTGATATTGTGCTACGAAAGATTCTTCTCCCTCAACCTCATTTTCTTTGGAAACTTGACTTCTTCCACTATTTCCACTAACTCCCTGCTCAAAGTGCTCAAACAACCGAACCAAATTTTCCTTCACCTTATCAACAACATCTTTAACTACCCCACCATCATTCGACATAAGCAAAATTTAACATACTTCAATTTGTGACGAGGGTCCAACACAACAGCAATATACACCAACTTATTCAGTTTATCCACATTTCCCCAATACTTTTCAAACTTTTTCAGCATGTTAGAAGCAATAGAATACAGGATACAATCAGCACTTTTACTCAATTGGACCAATTTCAATCGCACAGCCATAATTTCGTTAAAATAGACATTATATGTAACATGTAAAGAACCGAAAAATCGTAAAGTCACCTCATAGAAGATTTTTAGAAATTGAACAAACACTCCAGCATTTTCCCAATCTCTCAACGAAGGAGGCCCTATATTTGTTGACCTTTTCTCCCACCATCGTCTTCGTCTCTGTCCTCGTCTTCACTTAAAGACACTGAAAAATACTTACGAAAGCCTGAATCATCTTCTTCCAATCTCTCAAAGGCTTTTTGAAATTTATGGGTAGCTTCTAGCATCAAGTATGTAGAATTCCACCTAGTTGGAATATCTAGACAAACAAGACCCTTACTTTCAATTTTCTCCTTCTCTGCACACTTCTTGAAGCTTAAAGGCCTAGAAGGAGAAGACCTCACAAACCTTACCGCATTTCAAATCTTCAAAATAGAGTCATTAACTTCTTTCATACCATCACTAAATATAAGGTTGGTAATGTGAGCACCACACCTCATGTGAATGAACTCGTTATCCATGATAGTACTTTTCCATCCATTAGTTTTACTCTTTAGATAATTAATAGTACCATCATTAGAACAAGCATTATCAACTGTCACTGTAAGAAGTCTATCTATCTTCCAATTCAACAAGAAAGTCTCAATAACTTTATCAATTGTTTTACCCTAGAGATTTTCAACTTGACAAAATGTTATGATTCTCTTTTGCAAATTCCAGTCACAATCAATCCAATGGACTGTAAGACACATGTAGTTGATATTTTGTAGTGAAGTCCAAGTGTCGGTAGTGAGACAAACCCTTTCACATTTTAAAAGCATCTTGCACAGCTCTCCCTCTTTACGAAACAACTTAAGAATATCTCTAGCAACAGTATAACGAGATGGAACATTAAATCTTGCTTCCATAACTCCACAGAACTTTTTAAATCCCAGCCCTTCCATAAGATTAAAAGGTAATTCATCGATAATAATCATCTCAGTAAGTGCTAGTCTACACTCCTCAACACTAAACGAAGCCACCTTTAGCTCATTCATACCACTTTTTTGTCTTTTAGGTTCAAACCTAATTTTTGTTTGATTCTTACTATTACCAGCTTGTTCATAACTGTATTTCTTACATCTATACCTAATATGGATCCATAAAGTACTTGTACCATTTGCCCCAGTATAACCATAACGCTTAGAACAATACTTACAAAATGCGATTTCAGGATCAGGCTCACTTGGTGTATTCCCTTTGATTTTCTGAAAGTGATCCCAGACTTGAGACGACTCTCTAGTACTTTTCTCCTTCTTTCTCTTTGGAGACCTATGAGGAAGTGGGCAGGAATTGCCGCTGCCACCGGCACCTACTTCACTCGCATCATCAACCATCTGATACAACACAACAATAACGCATCAATCAGTAGTTGAAATTCAAGTTAACGCTACCTCAAGTATACTAGTTACCAAAAGAGCAAAAGAAAAAGCCAAGTCTACGTGATTTCTTCAAGGAGTAGAATCAAGCACACACACTAGCAGATATAATCAAGAGACGAGAGGACCAAAAAAAGCAAAAGCATTTGGATTTGTTCTACATACCAGATTTTAGGTAAACAAATATAAAAGCAATGCAGAATAAGAATATAGAGAAAGACCCAATAAGGAGATAAAGCTAAAAAAGATTCTTACAGGAAGCAAACAAATTTATAAACTAAAAACACACTGAATGTAGATAGAGCTCACGAATATACAAAAAAATTGGCAGACACATCCCGTAAATGAAGAACTAATGCATTCCGTAAATGAAGAACTAAGTATCACATAAAAGCAAGTATAAGTAAAGCACCCAGAGAAGCTAAACACCTATATTCATACTGCTAGACAGCCAAAAGAAGTCTTGTCATTTGGAATTTGCTGGATTAAGAAGCTAACGGAAACAATAAAATGATACAATACACTTCAACCATAACAAATCAAGTAAAGCTGAAAAATTAATTCACCAATTTATTCAAAGGAATCATCATGATATCAGTTACTCTATATTCTCTAGAATCTAGATACACTTTGATCTAATTGGTGAGCTTTGGTCAGATCATGTGGTGAAGAGAAGAAACTGAAGAGAAAAGATTCAAGAAACAAAAGAAAAGAGAAGAAACAGAAGAGTAGAGGAGAAAGGGAGGCATAACTTTGTACTTGGAGATTAGGCGCCGACGAGAGGAGAGACGTCAGAGATGGAGGCACAGTCGTGGGAGGTGGAGACGGGGGCTAGAGGAGAGACGTGGCTGAGGGAGGCACTATCATAGAGGCGTGGAGCAATACGCAGATCTTGACGCAAGATCTGGAGGCTGAAGCTCGGTAGAATCGGCAAAATGGAGGCTGAGGGCTTGAGACTGTGGAGCAATCCAGATCTGACGGCGTGTGCAAAATGAAAAGTAGGAATTAGGGTAAATGAAATTTAGGGTTACTTGCTTTTTATATTAATGGGTTAAGTTTAACTAAGGCAGTTAGTAAAATTAACTGGGGTTAATTAAAATATATATTATATATTAAGTACGGTCGGTTCGGTTTAGATCAGTTTCAAAAAATCCAAACTAAACCGACTGAACCGAATATGCGGTTTGGAAAAAAAAAACCGAACCAACTGTTTTTGTGATCGGATTGGAATTAGTCGGATTGGTTGGTTCGGTTTTTACGATTGGATTGGTTTTCACGATTTAAATGCCCACCCTACGTCCAGGTGTAACTGTCGCTCTACCAGTGGTGTCTATGTTTGTAGAGGAGCAGCAAGGGGTGGGGATGCTCCTATCACAGCATTTGCAGTAATGATGGGCAAGCCGTGTACGCTCTCTTTCATCCTATTGACAACCCCTGGTGTATCTAGCCACCGCTTCAATCCCCTGGTACTCATACCGGTACTTTGTGGACACTGATGGCTGGTTGGACTGCTGCCCAGATCCCTTGATCAGTTCATATGAGGCCTACAAAATAGTGATTGACATTGAAAACATTAAGGAAACAGACATTGAATACATAGCCACAATTTTAAAATAAACAAATTCATGTGTAACTTCACTTACGTCAATATGTCGAGAAATATCTGAAATGAACTCCCTCGGCCAATGTGCATTGTCCTAATCCTTCTTCCTCACGTGCATCAGAGTATACGTCAGAGCACAGACCTCATCTGACTTCAGGTACGGGTGCTCAGCCTCATTTTTATGTCAAAAAACATCGTGAGGCACCGATCCCCCAATGTGCGTAGGATTTTTGTCCTGTATGTTCTCCTTCCCGCTCTTTGCCTCTCAAGTTACACTACAAGAAAAGACGTCTTTTGCGACGGAGTTTTAGCGACGGCATAGATTCCGTCGCTAAAATGAGTTTTACCGACGGAAACCTCCGTCAGTAAAACTCCGTCGTAAAATATTATTTAAGCGACGGATTTATTCCGTCGCAAAAAACTCCATCGGTGAAAAGGCGTTTTACCGACGGAAACCTCCGTCGGTAACACTCCGCCGTGAAATATTATTTAAGCGACGGATTTATTCCGTCGCAAAAAACTCCGTCGGTACAAATAGGTCTTCACCGACGGATGTTTAGCGATGGAATAAATCCGTCGCTAAAAGTCTATTTAATTCACAGATCTGGTTTGAACTGTCACTGCTTCTCTCTTCGAAAATCCCAAAACCCAACTTCCCTCTACCCCGGCGGCGACCTCCCTCGACACCGGCGGCGACCTCCCTCGACACCAGCGGTGACTTCCCTCGACCCCGGCGGTGACCTCCCTCGACAACGGCGACCACCTGCAACTCCGGCGACCACGGGCCCTCACCTCCGGCAGATCTGTGAAGAGGAGAGAGAGAGAGAGAGAGAGAGAGAGAGAGAGAGAGAGAGAGCAGCGTCGACCATCGGGACCACCGGAGACGACGGTTTCTCACCTCCGGCAGTATTTCTTGTGAGGTAAAGTTCTTGTCTTCCTCTCTATTTGCTCTATGCTATACCCTTCTGTCTTCCTCTTATACATGTAAATTGCTGTGAAAAGTTAAAGATGATTTTAGATTGTTAATTGTGCATTGAGCATTTGAGATATTGAGATTATTGACGGATGATGGGACCCAATTGGATTGAATGTGTGATTTTTGTTAATTTTTATTGCATTGAGCATTTGAGAATTGAGAATTGAGATTGTTGACGGAGGATGGGACCCAATTGGATTGAGATACCTGTTAGTTAACGCAGACACGGACACCACGTCTGATCGACGGTGTCCGACATTTAAAAAACAAATTAACGTATGCCGATGTGTCTGGAGGTGCGTGTCGGTGGGCGTCGGACACGTGTCTAGAGGCGTCGGACACGTGTCCAAAGGCGTCAGACACGTGTCGGTATGTGTCGGACACGTGTCCGGAGGTGTCAGACACGTATCGGACACCATATCGACACCCTATATGAGGTGTCGGAATTGAGGTTGTTGACGGAGGATGAGACCCAATTGGATTGAGATACATGTTAGTTAGCGCAGACACGGACACCACGTTTGATCGACGGTGTCCAGCATTTAAAAAACAAATTAACGTATGCCGATGTGTCTGGAGGTGCGTGTCGGTGGGCGTCGGACACGTGTCCGACGCCGTCGGACACGTGTCCAGAGGCGTCGGACACGCGTCGGTATGTGTCGGACACGTGTCCGGAGGTGTCAGACACGTATCGGACACCATATCGACACCCTATATGAGGTGTCGGAATTGAGGTTGTTGATTGTGCATTAAATTTAGGTTAGTTAGGTTAATACGACATTTTTAGCATGCACCCCCTGGAATCTAATCGTGGCTCCAGTGCTGGCTATAATTAGCCCTAATTAGTCCTGATTAACAATATTTTAGTAAATCAATTAACCCTAATTAGCTCTAACGAGCCTAATTAGTTTTAATTAACCCTAAGAACCTGATGAAATTCAAATTAGCTGTAATTACCCCAAATTAGCCCAAATGAACCCAATTATGCGCATATTGATTGTAGTTAGCCTAATTAGTCATAATTTGCACTAACATAACCCAATTACGCCTAATTAGCGCTAGTTAGGACTAATCAACACTACTCGGCACCATCAAAACCCTAATTAGGACTAAATAACCCTAATTAGTCCTAATCAACCCTAATTAGCTATAATTATCCGAAACTAGCCCTCATTAACATTAATTAGCCCTAACATAACCCAATTAAGCCTAATTAGCCCTAATTAGGACTAATCAGCACTACTCGGCACAATTAAACCCTAATTAGGACTACATAACTCTAATTAGTCATAATCAACCCTAGTCAGCTATAATTATCCGAAACTATCCCTCATTAACATTAATTAGCCCTAACATAACCCAATTAAGCCCAATTAGCCCTAATTAGGACTAATCATCACTACTCGGCACAATTAAACCCTAATTAGGACTAAATAACCCTAATTAGTCCTAATCAACCCTAATCAGCTATAATTAATAATCGTAATTAACCCTAATAACCCAGTTAGCCCTAATTAGCCCTTGTACATCCCATAATTACTCCATGTTGCCCAGAGATGGTTCAATTACTCGTTGTTTACAAACCCTGCCTTCTTTATATTAATTGTTGTTTTGAGAAGTCCATTGGCAACGAGATGGTTCAACTCGTTGCCAACGAGTTCTATTTAATGTGGAATTGGTAACATATGCAACGATCATTCTGTAGTTTTGATATTTTAGAAAGATTCTTGCATATCTTATCAATTTCTGAACACATGCATGCATAGAAACCCTTAGTTCCCGTTCAAAGGTACTCATTACAAAGTAATGCCTTGTAATGAGCCTTTGGATGTCCAGTTTGGACAGTTTGGAAAAGCTAATTGTTTATAAAACAGTATTTTGACTCATGCTTTATGTTCTATGTCGTGGATATATGGTACACGTTCTCGTGTGTTTCTCCGGGTGCATACAGATCTGGTGTTCTAACATCCGTCAAACCTTCCTGAGCAAGGTTAGATGAATGTTAGAACACCTAATCGATGTGGTGTACTTGGAGAAATGCGGGGAGGTGCTGCCGAATTTTCCACAGACATCGGACTAAGCATGAGTTATTCACTGTTTTATAAACATGTGCTTTTCTGAATGGGATAGGACCACTACCTGTTCAAGAGTGGAGGGGAAATATGTAGACATGTTGTAACATTCATGCATTGATATTTACATCGGCAATGCCTAATCACTGGTCATTATTGAAGGTGGTATACAGTACGATAATTCAGTCGTCATGTCAGTCGATCGAAGTTGGATGAAAAGGAAGAATGCTGAAGATTTTGAGTGTCGCGTTGACGAATTTCTCGACTTCGCTTATCCGCATCCTGCACATGTTGACCTTGATAAGATAAGGTATCCGTGCGGTAGATGTGAGTTGTTGCACTGGAGAAAAAGAATTGAAGTAAAATGGCATCTTCGTCGGTACGGTTTTATGGGTGGATACACAAGGTGGACGCAGCACGGGGAAACGATAGTATTGTCGTCCAACCTGGCTAGTCAAACTGAAGTTAGGGAGGAGGCACGATATGATTTCCGAGATATGATTATGGATGCTGGGCATGCTAATGTTGACTGGGGTAACAACAGTCCACAACCGCCGATCGAGGGGGCTCATCAGTTTTATGAGTTGTTAAGAGCTGCGGAAGAGCCGCTGTGTTGATGACCGAACAAAACAAACCCAAAACAGTGGAGTCTTGGTCAACGGCGACTGTTATGCCGAGAATTGCATGGATTTTTACGGAGAGCTAGATGAGATTGTTGAGCTAACATATCTGGGTTCCCAAAACCGCCTGGTAATGTTCAAGTGTACGTGGTTCGATGTCACATGCAGTAGAGGAATTCGTGTTAGCTCTCAAGGGATTGTAGATGTCAATGTCAAGTCAAGACTTGCATCAGACGAGCCCTTTGTGTTTGCTAGTCAAGCTGTACAAGTCTTTTACGCGGAGGACGTCGCCAATCCCAAATCTCATTGGTATACAACTATCAAGTCCAAGAAATTGCCCGTGACATATGACAGTGAGCTAGACTCCTTTCAAGCCGACCAACCACGTGTCTTGTTTCCTGTTGAGGTCAACAACGAGGAGGACGATCTTCCTCTTCCAACAACACTTCTTGTGGGAGAAGAAGTCGTAGATGATGACGCGGAAGATGTTGAAAGTGTTGGAGATGATGTGACCGAGTCTACTGATGAAGAGGATGAATTAGAAGATGAAGAGGACGATGAGTCCCACGAAGAAGAGGGCGACGAGGAAAGTGATGAAGATGATTCGCAAACTGAAAATGATTGACTTGTAATGTTGTAACATCACGGGAAAAACGTAGTAACATTTTAGAACTTGGTGTTTATTGATGTGTTTTTGCACATCCGTTCATATATATATATATATATATATATATATATATATATGGATCGTGATCCATTGCTAGCGCTAGCACTGTTGCTATGTTTGGCCGTACATTATATAGCGGACGGTGCTATGCTAGCGCTAGCAATGGATCACGGTCCTATATATATATATATATATATATATATATATATATATATATATATATATATATATATATATATATATATATATATATATATATATATATATATATATATATAGTGCCGATGATGATTTATGCCTAAATTATTGTTTTTCACGTGTTAATGTCTTTGTATATAATCTATATGAAGTCAGATATGGATAGGATACGGGCTATTCGTGGCCGGGCTGGACGCCGAGCTGCTTCCTCCCCGGTTAGTCCCACCTCGTCATTGCCTACTGATGACGAGGCACAGAGTGATCGCGGACAGCCATCGGGGGCCCAGCCCCAGCCGTCGCCGTCACCGTCGCCCCAGCCATCGCCGTCGCCCCAGCCCGACACAGATTCATCCCACACGCGCGTGCATTCTCCATCTTCCGTGGGTTCTACCTCAGGTATAGTTGATAACGGTGTTTCGTACATTTTCGCTAGCCTTATATTTGAACTGTATTAATGTCTGTGTTTTGTAGGATCTCGACGAGGCCGTGGTCCGACACGCGGGGTACGCATCGACCCCCAGCGTAAACAGAGAGTTACGCTCACGCAGGAGGGCCTGTAAGTACTAAAAATATCACCTCATGCCTTATTACAAAATTTTGGGGTGTTAATTTATATTTGAACTGTATTAATTAATTTAATTACTTCTTTGGCAGGATCCTGGAGAATATGGCGAGGACGAAGATCGGCGTTCTTGTGAAGGGCCGATTCTTCGAGCCACGCCTGTACTGGAAGGACTGGGATGCCGCTGCGAGGGAGGCCCTATGGGAGGAGTGGCTGGTACGGTGAAGTATTTTTTTCAGCGTTAGTAAATGTTAAATTACAGTTTGTTTTATGTTGTTAATTTGTGTTATTGAATGCCTTACAGGAGGGGTTCACGTTTGACACGCCTCAGCAGCAGGTACTGGGGCAGCAGGCTTTCTTTGCCTACATCGGCAAGAATTACCGCCGATGGCTCCACGATGCACGGGACCGGGCGAAGAAGGCGCTGCCCGCGGGTGCCCCGATGACGGACATGGCGAGATATCCCCCACATTGGATATCTCACCGTGTATGGGGGGAGATGATAGATCGGTGGGCTGCGGATCCAGGTTGGGACGCCAAGAGTAAGAGCGGGACTGAGAACAGACAGAACAGAGATCCGACGCACACGGGGGGGTCGGTGCCACACGACATCGTCCGACACAAGAACGCGGTCGAGCACCCGGATCTGGAGGACGATGAGGTCCTAGCTCTGACGTATAATCAGACGCACGTGCGGAAGAAGGACAAGGACGAGACGCACCGGGCGGGCGACTATATTTCAGATATTGCCCGGCGGATCGATGTGAGTCAATTTATTTAAGTTAATGTTTTTTCTTTCTATCCTCAATGTCTGTTTCGTTAATTAATGCCCTAACATATCGTTAAACCACTATTTTTGCAGGCCTCGTATGAACAGCTAAGGGGGTCCGAGCAGCAGTCCGGACAGCCATCAGCGTCCACTAGTACGGCTGCGAGTACTGGGGGGTTGAAGCGATGGCTGGATACGCCGGAGGTCGTGAATCGGCCGAAAGGCCGCATACGCGGCCTGCCTAGCACGACTGCTCGTGCCGTGATAGGAGCGTCCTCACCCCCTGCTGCCCCTCCACAGACACCGGCTCCTCGGCCTCAGTTGGACGACGAGGAGATCCAGCGCATTGCTACAGTGGTGTGCCGGATGATCAGGGAGCAGGGCACTGTTGGACAGGCCACCCCGGCCCCTGATGAGCCCCTTCCCGTGCCAGTTCCTAGCTTCCCCCCCCCCCCCGTGCCCGGCTTGTACTCTTCTCCCCTCTCCTAACCGGCTATATCCGGTTCCCGGCTTGTACATATATGAATTTTTTTTATTATAAATATTTTTTATAATTGATTATATATATTTCTTTCTGTATTGATTATTGCGCGTTGTTGTTGAGATTTGAAAATTGTATTACAGGTCTGGGTAATTGAAAAATAAAAAAAAATTTCAAAAAAAAAATTGACTTTTGGCGACGGATTAATTCCGTCGCTAAAGTATTCCTACAATCAGTTATTTAGCGACGGAATATTCCGTCGCTAAATAAGTTTTTTAGCGACGGAATATTCCGTCTCGAAAATATAAATCCGTTGCTAAAAAATATAATTCGCGACGGAATATCCGTCGGTAAAAATGACATATTTAGCGACGGATTTAAAAATTCCGTCGCTAAACTATTAGTGACGGGCTTTTATACGAGGGATATTTAGCGACGGTAAATCCGTCGCTAATTATTTTAGCGACGGATTTTTGGCTTTTAGCTACGGATTACCCCGTCGCTAAAACCCTGTTTTCTTGTAGTGTTAGATCAGTGATCCACTTGTTAACCATCTGCCCCTATATAGGGTGGCATCTAATAAGGGGGATACCCCTTCCACTCCTTTATCAGGGCACCCTTAGGCAGCATCTTCCTTGCCCGCTCCCATGTGTCGTGTAGCCATCGTCGGTAATTTTTACCGATATAGGAAAAAAATGCATGTCGTCGCAATGCCTACTGCTCAGGCGACTTAAAATTGAACCCCTTTTGCAAGGCATCCAATTACACAATCAGTACGATTATTTTAAATATTAGGTACTAATTAAACAAATAATAACTGACAAAAAGAAAAACCATACCAGCCACTCCTCCCACAAGGCCTCCCTTGTCCCGGCATCCTAGTCTTTTCAGTACAGTAGTGGCTAGGAGAATCGGCGCTTCACAAGGGCATCGATTTTCGTCTTCACCGGACACTCCAGGAACCTAATAATGAAATACAATAATATCATTTAATAAGTGACAAATAATAACTATCAGAATTAAAGTAATATTACTGCACTATGTTCGGAATTAAAGTGATATTACTGCACTATGTGATTTTTTACTTACCGGCCATCCTCAATGAGAGTAACTCTCCGTTTACGTAGGGATCGATGCGCACCCCGTGTGTCGGGCCACGGCCTTGATGAGATCCTACAAAAAGCCAACGTTAATACAGCTTAAATAAAATTTAAATATAAGTCTAACATTACGACTAAATGTTATTATCAAATATACCTGAGGTCAAACCCACAGAAGAAGGAGAACCAACATGCAGGTGGGAGGACTCAGCCTGGGGCTGGGGTTGCGGTAGCGATAGCGGCTGGGGCTGGGGCCCAGAATGTTGGATGCTCAACAGGCAATGACGAGGTGGGAGCCACTGAAAATGATGCAACTCGGCATCCACTGTGACCACAAATGGCCCGTAATCTATCCATAATTGACTTTGTATAGATGAAGTCCAAAGAAATTAACACACTAACATGACAATACGAAACTGCAATAAGAACCCCAGTAGAAATTAACATGACAATAGCCCTGATAAACCCTAATTAAGGTGTAATTAGGGTTTGGCCGAAGTAGGGGGTCGAAGGTGGTGGGTTGAGATGGGTCTGACTTTTGGTGGTGGAGAAATGAAGAAGGTTCGAAAAAGGAATTATTCCATTTTGGTTTCGCCCATTTTCTAGAAAATATCCCTAAAACTACTAATATAGACGAAATTGCCTCAAATATGTCAATGTGACAAGCACGTGGTTATTCTGGACCGAAAAATCTAACCAGCTGAACTTAAATAGTGACGGAACATAGTACAAGTATTTGTTCTCAGAAAATAAGAGTCCGAGGACTATTTTAAGAATGTGAACGTATTTTAGGATATTGAAATGAAATTATTCCTTTGACTTTTGTCAAAATAATGTATGGTGGAACACTTACTTCTTTAACCGTACATAGCTTTGACTAGAACATTTAGACTAATCCATCGTGGAGAGAACGTCGGCCTATCTTCACTCGTACTACACTTTTTCGCTTACTATTTAGTCGTTAGTATATATTTTAACTTCAACTACATATTCTAACTTCAAGTATAGGAATGCAAGTGAAAATAGGTACTTACACTTATAAAAGCAGGCATGACAACTAAAAATCATGTAGGACGATTACTTTGGTAGCGAGGTGCACGTGTTTTTGCCCATGTCTAACATTTTCCAAGACAAAAGGCGTGTGATGTCCTCATTTTGGCTGTTGAAGAAAATGAAGAGCAGCATTTGAGGCATTGAGCAGCAGACCAGCATATGTTTTGCCCATGTCTAACATTTTCCAAGACAAAAGGCATGTCATGTCCTTATTGTGGCTGTTGAAAAGAACCAGAGCAGTATCTAAGGCGTCGAGCAGTAGACCAACGTCTTTTTCCTGTCTCATGTAACATTTCTCTCTCTCTCTCTCTCTCTCTCTCTCTCTCTCACCAAAGCTCAAAAATTTTAAAAGAAAATTTTGATGTAAAAGAGGGAGTACATGCAACATTTCGGTTTTTAAATACAGAAATGGGTAATGGTTCATTTACCTTTGCTTGATAACTTAGGAATCGTAGTTAGGGTTATTGCTTAAAGCATCTTTGTTTGTACATATAGCAATCTTAAAAGTGTGTTGTGTTTGTGTTTAGTCATTCTTCCAGAATTTATCTGTCAACAACACAAGAAATTAGTATTCCTAGAATCTTAGGGAATGGTTGCTTTACCCTTGATTAGACCCTTGTTCTTCTCTTTTTCCATTTTTTGGTGTTATTTGTTTAATTGCTACATAGATGAGTTTTTAGTCAGGGTAATGACAGAATCATCATGAATTTCTCATGAATGTTAGACACAGAGGTGGTACTACGGGAACTGTGGGCAATGGGTGCTTTGTTTTCGTAGTTAAACCCTACCATTTTTCATTGGCGATGTATGTTAAATTGGGCATGTTCTTATATAGACAAGTGGATAGTAGTCATTTATCTTATATTTGGTTTTTCCAAGTTGTGTTGATAAAACGTAAACTCTTGAAAAGGCAAACCATCGTACTACCAGAAAAAGTCTTTGCTATGTTCTTCCCCTTCCCAAGCATAAGGCATGAGAGTGGAGATGGAGATAGCGATACAACCATGACCGTGTGGAAAAACAACTGAAGAGGACTTCGTACGTCCACCATTGCGAGAATTTTAGTTTTGACCCACAGTTGCTTTAGGAAGTTCAAAGGACTCTAAACTTTTGCACACGACATTCAGATGTTTAGTGCACTAGATGGTAATGCTTATTCAACCCTCTATGCTTTCAGGCTCAAGCAGCGTGTAGTATATTCTATTTTATGGACATTAGTTAGTTGATTTAAACCTTGAAGTAACATTTAAAGAGAATGTATATATGCCGTCAAGTCTAGGAGCCACCAGATACTTCAGACCGATCAACGGCCATGAAAGTTCCTTCAAAGAAGGCTTACTTCTTCAAGTTCATTCAGGCATGTTTTAATTTCCTTGATAAATGTAACAAACTTGTTAAATCCTTTCTCAATCAGTATGTGGTCCGATTTCAACTGTTATAACATACTAACCGCAGACAACATTGTGTTTTTCCTAATTCCGTCCCACAACGGCTCTTTGGCATCTCTCAACAAATCATAAATTTAATGAGCCTCCTCGTTTGGCTGCTGGGGACTGTCATCGTCACAGTAGTCGGCCCAGTCAACATTAGCATGTCTAGCATCTATAATCATATCTCGATAATCATAGTATGCCTCTACCATAACTTCAGCTTGACTAGCCGGGTTGGATGACAATACTATTGTTTTCCCGTGCTGCGTCTACCTTGTATATCCACCCATAAAACCGGACCGGAAAAGATACCATTTTACCACCATTCTCCTTTTCCAATGCAAGAACTCAGAGAAGCCTGTGAAATCAAAGCACTTCCTAAAAGTTCAGTCATGTTCAGAAGAGTAGAAAATGTATGCCACTGAATCCTGGCACAAAGGTGATGTTTGTTAATCCAAGCTTTCTCCTCCTAAGGCACAAGTCACGGTCGCTCCTCAAAATTGCTCTGCTGCTTTTAATCATGGCAAGTCTCGTCTTTACGGTTTCTGTTTTTTTCCCTTGTGAGGTAACTGTTTAACAAAAGGTTGCTTGTGTCGGATAAACATTATTTTCGAACCCCGTGATTTGCAAAATTTATTGCTTGGCTAACATGTAGCAATGTGGCATGTGAGGTTCTCTCTTGCACTGCAAAGATCTT
Organism: Escallonia herrerae; assembly: GCA_033070095.1. Lineage (NCBI taxonomy): Eukaryota > Viridiplantae > Streptophyta > Magnoliopsida > Escalloniales > Escalloniaceae > Escallonia > Escallonia herrerae. The sequence continues at coordinate 30,419 of JAVXUP010002588.1, read as the reverse complement.
GGTTCCAGCAAGAACTTGAAAGCTTCGGCCCCGTTTGACACTCATTTTTTTTCAGTTTTGGAAACTGAAAAAATAAGCGCGTTTGCTAACTCTTTCCCCCCCCCCCCCCCCCCCTCAGTTTAAAAAATTAGTTTTTAAATCAAGGCTGTTTTAAAAAACTCCAAAAACTGATTTTTTTTAGTGTTGGTTTTTTTTAGACCACCACCCTCCCACCGCTGGCCGCCCCCGCTGGCCAATATTTCTAGTATTCTAGAAATATAAAAAAAAGTGGCTAGTACAAGATCAAACGCTCTAAGCAATTTAAAGGGTAAATTACACTCGGCACCCATGAGGTTTGCCCTAAACTAGACACGGCTACCCCTAACTTTTTTATTACACTAAACTACACTTTTTTATTTTTCCGTCCACCAAAGAATTAACATAAGTAAGAAAATGACGATAATATCCCTGATAAACAAGTTAATTTACCCCCCCCCCCTCTCTCTGTCTCTCTCACGAAGCCAAGGAAAGAAAACAACGGGCTATCACCGCCGCTACAACGGGTCTCCGACCCTTCGTCGTCGTGGCCAGTACAACCGTTGTCACCAAATGACGAGCTACCACAGCAACAGCAAAAGGTCCATCGCCGTGGGCCTTCATCTACAGGGACTGCCGCTAAGCATACGAACCACCGCCTCTACCGCTACAGCCTACACCGTCACAGCCACCAGAGACGCGACATTCGGCGTCCTTGGAGAGGACCTAATCAGTTCACACGACGCATCACCACGTACTTTGTGTCTACTCATACGCCCAGCAATGCCAAATCTTGACTTTTTTTTCTTTTTTCAGATCTAATGTTCTAGAGATAATCAGAGCATCATGGTGAGTTTTGATCTGAGGAAATGAGGCGGATATCAGAGTTCGCGTTCGACTAGAAATGTGCTTGGGATAACGGTTCGTGGTGTCGGACTGAGTGGGCTGTTTGTGAAGGAGGCGTTACAGCTCCCGTTTTGGCAAGGTTGGCTGAGATTTGGGCACCGGCAGGCCTGTTTGCGGTGTTCGACGTTTGTTCGGTGCTCTTTTCAGCTGCTTAACTGTTGTCGTCCTTCGTTGGCAGCTGCTCCAGCCGTTTCAAGCACTCCCCGCAGATTTTGTGGCCTCCGTTTCTGGGTTAAGGTTGCAGTTTACGCCACCTGCTACTGGTTTCCTGGCCGGGCAGCTCCTCCCAGGTCCCTTTTCCTCCTCCCTTCCCTCTTCCTCCCTTCTCCTTTCCTTCCTTTTCCTCCTGCCCCTCCCCTGCTTCCATTTGTTCGCACCGGCCCTAATTAGGGTTTGCGCTGGTAATGGCTGGGCTTTTTTTGGGCAAGAAAGATGAGGAAGACGAAAGACTTAAGGGCATTTTTGGCATATCAAAATATATTTGTATTGCCCTAATTTTTTTTACGGTTCCCTAACGGAAGTGAGTTTTATGTAATACGATGACAAACCCTAGGGGGCGGGTAGTAATGTATGTAGTTTAGGGCAAACCTCAGGGGGTGTCGTATGTAATTTACCCCAATTAAATCATTGGATATATATTAATTTCAATTTGGTCATTAACATTGTTACAATTTGGTGTCTAACACAAAAGTATGTTTAAGAGGAGGAAAAGCCCACCAAAAATAAGAACCGATCTTGATCCTCATTTATAGTCCATGTGGAACATTAATTCACACCCTCATGCATAGTGTCGAATATGAGGTAATCTCAAGGCTTGAACTGAGTAACACATAGTGTAGATCCAAAATAAGCGGCAAGGAAGTGACCTAAAGATCATGCGACAAGTAATGCTAACTCTGATACCATGTTAAAGTCTGATGTCAAACTAATTAGTATGCTCAAAAGGAGGAGAAATTCATCAAATATAAGAACTGATCTCAATCTCCATATATCGTTGATGTAAAACTTTAAAACACGTCATCTTTTATCATCAGAATTATTTAGTTACAAAAAGCTGTTTGGGACTGATATTCGAAAACAAGTTTCAGATTTATTCTTAGTCAACTTTGAAAATTAGCTTTAATTTATTTTTAGCAACATTAGCTTTAACCTATGAATTGTGTTTGGATAAAAGTACTAAAAGTAGATTCACAATGACAAAATGACAAAAATTAAGTGCTTGAATTAAATGTGCTAAAGATCTTTGTAATCAGTAAAGATACACTGGTACTTTACTTGGTCAAACCTAATTATGAAAAGTGTTTAATTCATAATCCTATTTTTCATGGATTAAGGTTTCATTAGTTTTTTAGCTTTTGAAAGATGATTTAATCAGTTTTGAATGTTTGTGAAAAATTTAGCAACCTGATTTAAATCAAGTTTGACCATCACAAATCAATCCCAAACGGGTTTTAAAACTACCTTTTGATAGTACTTCGTGAAATTGAGGTGGAGAAAATGTTTTAAAATCACAAAGTAGGTGCCTTGGACTTCATTAGCATTGGTACTCTTTAACGCAAGAGGACACTATCAGGTATATAAATCTATATAAGAAAGAACTATGTTTGCTTGTAAAATGCTTAAGCATGTGCCATGCCGTTGGGTAAAAATGGATATTTTACGGTGCGCAAGCATGCCAAGTCTTGACCATTTCTATATAAATAAAAGGTCTGACTTTTGGGAAGTGTGTCTATTATGACTTCTCCCAAACGATCTATGAAGACTCGAAAATATCCTTAGAATTCTTTTCACCTAAAGCTTTTGATTTTTTCAGTACTCTTTATATTTTGGTAGTTTTATCTAATCTATTCCTACTCCTAATCAAAGAATAATACATTAAATAAAGGCAGTTTATCTTCATAGAATTTTCAATAAATAACTCTTACAAAAATAATATCACTCCAAGTGCACAAAGCACTAACTCAAAGACTGAATTGCTGACTACTTGAGTGAGTTAAACAGCTAATGTGATGGTCCTAAGATAAACGAAGGTTATGCTAACGTAAACTAAGAGCTAGTTTATGTCTGGTGTTGAACCGGATTCATTGAGACAACATTGAAGGCTTTCATAGCTGAGTTGTAATTATTTAGCCTCAGGAGAATCCAATATGAAGCTAGCACGTGTCGAATTGAAGCATGCCTGTTTTATCCTTCTACTCACGTGAAGCTTCCATAACTGTTTGTCATGTGTCGAAGCTAAATAGGACATCATTCACCTTCTTATCTAAGCTTCCATCCAGTTTTTGCCGTATTTTTTACAACTCTTTTTTTGATGACATGTTACATAGTTAAAACTTTAGGTTTTGCATGAGTGAGCCATGTGTCTTTCCATTGCTTGGAATACACCACTTGTCGTTCAGCCACTGTTACCCTCGATTTGACAGTAACCAACTTGCTCTAGAATGAATCAGCCTTAAGTAGGGATTTATCCTCAGGCCGAACCCAGCATTTTGATGGTCTGCATGCTTGATGCCCTTTGGACGGATCAACCTGCTAGTCCGATATGTTGTAACTTTATTTCGTACAAGCAATGCCTACAAAATTGAGTGATCATGTTATCGTGCTATTTCAGAGTGTGATGTCAGGCTCCCTCTCAGTTTCAATAGTTACTTAAAAGATGGAGATGCACAGATGTGCAACTATTTTTGGCGCCCTTTCCTCCTCCCATGGTTTTAAATTTCAATTTATTGATTACCAACAGCTTGACAACTTTCGGGGTTCCGTCCTTATGATGGTACCGGCCATCATTTTTTTGCCTTGGGTTCTTAACCGTAGAAAGCTGTCATGGTTCTTTAGTCTCTTATACTTTCCTCAGACCCCAGAGAGCTTTTGGAACACATTTGTTTTCTTCCCTAACACCATTCCTTCTTCTTCTTTTGTATGTCTGTTCGTTCTCATGACAAAACTTTAGTCCTTACTCTGTTACTCTTGTTCCCCAGGTACCTGCATCCTCAGTCCCCTCAATTTATTCTTCTTTTCAGCCCAATGCGTCATAAGCAAATGGGTAGGAGTAACATACTGCTGCAAAACAAAGTTCACTATACTTTGGAGGGCTTTGATGATGTTGTTGAGAAGAAGATTCACATTTGTATGGAAGACGTTGAGAATGCCTTAGAACTAGCCTTCAGACTAAGTAGGATGCCCTCTCATACGCCTCTTGAAATTTATCCCTACACTGAGGGCCACCTGCCTTTTGACACTAATTCAGCTCCTTCTTGTGATCGTTGGAGTAGCAGTTCGGCCTTGATCAGGAACTGGCCGTTTTTTAGCGAGTCTTGGAATCTATGGGTAGATCAATGAGCCTATATTGCTCTCGAAGTGCAGATTAGAACAAGATAAGGTCCTCTTTTTTTTGCACCTTTTTTCTGGTGCGTTACAAATAATACTTTCCATTTTAGGCATGGCATGATGTCTATAACGCTCGGGGATTTAGCAGCCATCACCGATCTTAGGCCGATTGGTACTCCTACAAGTCCCTATTTGGAGTCTAAGGTAACTTCATCAGCGAAACATTTTGACTAAGGAAGTGGGGGGCTTATGATATAACTTAAATATAACTCCCAATAATTGGGGAATACCTGGCAATTTCAGTCAAAATGGGAGATCGATAATTATCTTATTAGAGATCGTGATGTGATCCTCAAGGATCCTAACGCGATCCTAATACATCTAACCCACGGCCCAGTCCTACTAAGACTCTCCTCCTACAGCTATATAAAGGATTCTACCCCCCAGGTATGAGGACAGTTACACAATTCATGCTTTTTCAGAGTTATTATTCTGTAGTTGCGCTCTCACTTAAGCATCGGAAAGTTCTCCACCGAAAATCCCACCCGGCGGTCACTCGTTTTCTGTCGTACAGGTCATCAGTCCAGGCTCGGGTTTCGCTAACGTACGAGGAGCATATTTTTAGCAGCAACAGATGGCACCATTCGTGGAACGTGCCAGCCTAACCGTTTGACCTCAAGAAAATTCAATAATTGTATCCTCAACTGCCGGCGACAACGTGTCGGAACCACCGACAGAACCGTCGCCGTCACAGGTTTTTCCAGATTGAATTATCATCACCAAAATACAATGCATTGTTCGAAGAAAATTCAAAACCGACAAAGTGCTGCCGAGTCACCGACGACACCTCTGAAGAAGAAAAAAAAAGTCCAGCAAAAAGGAGGAGCAGCGGTAGCAACGCCGCCACAAGGTATAATCCGTACGCGCCATCGCGTATGCTTCTAAACCACCAGACATCCACCGCAAAAGGGCTGTCGTAAATGGCACTCCTTCTCCAGTCACCCCGTCACCAGACATTCACCACCGACCATCACCGTCGGCAGGTCCTTTCTCCGATCAACACAGTAAGCTGCCACCGGCAGCCCTATGACAGAACTACCGACGGTACCACCACAGACTCCAAGGACAGCCTCCACGGATGCATGTCGTTCCCCTTCAGGAGTCATCGGCGCCACAATCGGCCTCACAGCCGCCGTAAGTCACCAATCTGATCACAAAAAACATGGAACACAGCACCACAACGACGCTCTGCAGTCATGGAAAAATCCTAAACAGCAGCAGCGCCACAGATGCCAACACCACCTACGTGGGCAGGCCCACGCCGGCGCAACCATGACACTACCAGAGTCGTCACCTATGGGGTCGCGGGCACCATGAACCACTGACCACCGCCACAAAGCTATCAGAGCTACCACCTATGAAAGTCCCCTTTGCAAACCTGCACCGGCACAACCGTACGACCACCGGTGAGGAACAAGTCAAACACCACAGTTCTCTCCAGATCCACTCTGTCACGGCGCCAACAATCTATGGCCGCCACCGTCCTAATCAGACAATGACGTCGGTAACAACGGAGTTACCAGCGACGCAAAGCTGCTGGAACCAACAACAAACATCTCAAGAAAAAAAAACAGAACAGGAAGATGCAGTAGCACCACCATTAAACTCACGCCGTCGAGATGCCACCACCGCGACGAGCGACAGTTAGCCCCGTCACCAGCATGACCAACGATAGCGCTAATCAGCGCTGTTGTCGCCATGCTACTACCAGCTTTAACAATTGCCAGAGCAGCCACAAGAAAATTGCCGCTGTCATCCACCACAATCAGTGGCCACCGTATCTGCCACGAGCCGCAGGCACCATCACCATAGCGACAAGCAGCCACCGGCTCCTCCTTCCCCTCAGATCTACGCTACCGTGGCATGGGAACAGCTCCGTCAACCTCAACCACAAGCAACGGCACCACTCCGTCAAGATCGCTGGCCGAGACCACAGCTAGCGCACCACCTGTAATACCCCGAACCTAGGTTTACCCTGTTATCATTACCTTAGCGACAGTTTTTAGGAGTGATGTTCTTTCGAATTTTTAATGACGTTTTGCTTAGGCAATATTACCGGTAACAAATTTAAAATACCACTAGCTGCAGATAAGAATGGGTGCAAGAGAGAAATAAATGAAATGCACCCGGTCACTCTGGAGAGGTTATAGTTAATTAGGGTTTATTATATAAATATTTAATCTCTAATCTTAGTTATTTAAATATGGCAGATGGGGTGATTTATAGAGAAAGTGTGGCATTTTAAAATGACCGAGGAAAAAAAGAAGAGAGAGAGGGGAGAGATTAGAGAAAATTGAGATATATATATATATATATATATATATATATATATATATATATATATATATATGGAATAAGATAAAAGGAGTAAAAAAGAGAAAAAAAACCAGGAGAGAAAGTCAAAAAAAAAGAAGAGAAAAAAAAGAGAGAACAGAGAGAGAAGACGGGGGAGAAGATGAGAGATGGCAGCCGGCCCTAGATCGGCGGCTCCACCCCACCCCGATACAGCCCCACTGCCGGCCATGTACCCCATCACCGGCTATCAACTCCGGTGCTCCTTCACCGAGTACCATCACCAACGCCTCCGCGACCACTTTACCGTAGCTAATTGCGCCGATGCCATTGCCGTATGGGACTCATCACCAGTCTTCACCGCTGCGATGACCTTGGACCCAACCGTTACCGACCACGCCTTCGACCATCGGTGATCAACTCCAGCCAACGTTTCCACCAAACGCATCGCCAAGAGCCTCCATCAACCACCGCCACACATAGGCCGCAACCTTCTATACCTCCAAAGCCATCGCACTGCTGCCACCACCGCACGGTTTCACCACCGGCCAGCCATAATTCCGGTCACACCAGCTGTGGACCACCATGGCTCCGCACTGCAAAGTCACGGTGACCCATGGTTCGATCTGTTATTGGGTAAACTGATTTGGGTAGTCTTCTCTTGTGATGACGATCGATAAAAATTGTGAACTTCGTGATTTATGAGAGAACCTGTTAGATGCAATGGTTGATGGTTGTAGCAGTTGTACTGGGATGGAATAGATGTGGGTGGAATGTGTATGATTTTATGATTGTGGTAAATGGTGGTCTGTGTTCGTACATCGGTGGGTGTACGATGTATGTTCTTTTTGATGCATGTGTATATATTGTATATGTGTGGGTGTTGTTGGGTGATAGTGTGTAAGAGCGGTGCTTGTGGGGCACGGTCACGTGGGTGCATATTTCGTGTAGGGCGTGGTTATGTATGTGTTGATGTGTGGGTGACTATGTGCAGGAGGAGTGTAAATGGCTATACAAACAAGTGTGTAAAGGAGGTGTAATAATGTGTGTATGTGTACAATGGTTGTGTACTCTGTACATACAGGGGTTGATATAGCTGTGTGAAAATTGTTGTAACTTAGCGTGTAAATGTGAGTGTACTTTGGAGGGCGAAGTGGTTTGTATAGCAGTATGTGTTCTACTGCGTGTTAGGATGAACGAGTGGTGAGTGCATACACATATCGTTGTGTGAAGCAGTGTGCAAATGGGTGAGCTGGGCATGTGAATTGGTGGATAGGATTCAGTGTGCAGTGAAGGAAATTGCCTAACGTCGGTCAAAGAAATTGTTACCAGACTTGATTTACTTTTGCATTATTGAGAACCACGGATGAGCAAAGAAAGTTTAGTGATGAAAAGAGGCATATTTAGTTGAGGATGAAAAATTGATGTTGAGTTATTTTGCTGGAGGTAGGCTGTGCATATGTTCGGTGGTGAGAGTATGGTCATGTGGTATTGTACGGTTTCGTGTCTATGTTAGTGGTGCGTTTACAGAGTGAAGGTTGAGTATAAGGTTGCTTGGTTGGTTCTTAAAATCGGGCGAATTGAGGAAAGTTCGGCAACGGTAACGAAATGTCGAGAATGACATGGTGAACTGGGCACGATTTTAGACGCGTTGTGTGACATGCAGTTGATTGCGGCGTATGATTTGTTTAAGACAATATCCGACAGGAATTCTGCATTTCATCAATGATACCCTTCGGGTTATAATGAAGTCGGAGCTATGGAGATGAAAGGAATGGCATTAACGGTTCTATTGGCCAAAGATAACAATTGATCGTTGGGCTATTTTGAATCGAGGAAATGTGTCTACGACAAGTAAGTGACCTTTTGATTCAACTAGTATTTTTCTATAAAATGTAAATGTTTATGTATTGCTAAAAAGTGGCATTTACCAGCATTGACCGTTTTAATCATGTTTAGTTAGTCTGACTTGATTTGCTAAACAAAGCTTTTAATGGTTTAATTGCCGTTAAAACCGGACCAGCATGTAAATGATATCTTTCTTAAAAATTGTTATGGAACTCGAATTTGAAATAATTAGTGCAAGTAAGATGCCTTGGTATTTGACGTTCTTGTGAAAATTGAAGAGCTTGAAAACTATCAAAATTGGTGTGAGGATGGTTTGAGAATCAATTGATGAGTGATTGTGTTTACGATGAACCAAAAGGCATTTTTGTTTATTCGATTGCTGTGCCCCATATTCACGGGGGAAAGTTGGATTTCGGGCCCTGGTCAATGGGGCTTGTACGTTGATGCACAGTACTGTTGCTCGTGGTTCGCCCTTGCGTCCATAGAATTATTTATCCCGGATGGAGGAGGGATTTCGGGCCCTAGTCAGTGGGGCCTGTACGCTGACCACAGCATATCATTTGAGCTAATGTTGGGATTGAACTAGTTGTCATGAAGTTTTGTGATAATCGTTATATACTTCAGTTTTTGGTTTCATGTACTCTATTTGTTTTACCCGGTGATTACCAACTTTATGATTTTAGATTTCTTAATGTGGCTATAATATAAAGTGAGTTGTTTTCTGCATGCTATGGTCCACCTAGTTGAATCATTGGTTACTTACTGAGCACGTGAAAGCTCATATCTTACTTATCATTTTAGGTTTGAAAGTAAGGTGATGGTGATGAGCATAGGAAGGAACAAATTGGCACTGAGCTCCGGAGACTGTATTGGTTGAGCTGATAAAGATTTAGATTGTTGAGTTAGTTTGGTTGCTAAACAAATCAGTGTTATGATGAGTGTTAGCATAAATCTTGTATTCAGGTATGAAAATGTAATTTAAGTAGTAGAAGTTTCAATTTCCGCTGCGGCATATGTTGGTTTTAGCAAGTAAGGCCTGGCAGAGCCCTCGGTTGGAGTCCATTGGGTCTGCGGCCGGTCACGTGCCAAGCTCGCAGGCCTGCCCATGGGTTCAGGTCGTGACACCACCGCTGCACTGCTAATAAGCCACCTAACTTTTGTTTGAGAGGGAGAAAAGGAGGAAGAAAAGACAAGGTTGTCGCCGGATCTGTAGCGCAGCCACCGCCAGGCTATGTGATCACCGTAACGGCCACCGGCTCCTCCTCCTCCCCCCCACCCCCCGATGACTCCGGCCAACTCCACTGTACAATGGCCTCGGCAAAAAGGGCCAACGTTGCCACATCCACGATCAACTTCGACGACGTCGTTTTGTTGTCTAACACTAAATCATCAGCCACGGCACCGTCCTCCGCCACATCGTTGCCGCATCAAGGGTTGAAACTTGCAACCATCCACGACGTCGCACCGGTCACCAGAAGCAAATGGAAATGGCACCGCTTCACCACAGCTCCCTGACATCGCACTCTGCTTTTACGCTAGCCAAAGCCCCGATGTCACGACCGGTAAGATCTGCTCAATCGGCCATAGCTGCCTCACCATGGCGAAGCCCAGCCAAGAGGTAGTGTCGTGAGAGTACTGTCGCAGCAAGTCGGTCACCGCCGGCCACCCATTCATCCAAATCTGAGCCAACAATGGCGCCATGTGACCCTGGTACTAGCTCCAATCGGTGCCCACATCAGTCACCGTTCAGCTGTGGTACCACCCCACTGTGACTACAAGAAAGCTCTACCCCATCCGCCATGATAGGGGAAAGCAGCGCCGCTAAGCGACTGTCATACCTTCACCAATCGGCTCTCCATCTGGTGATGCATCGGCCGGTGGGTCCTTCGCAACTAGAATGACCCATCGTCGCTCTTCCTTTGCTTGACGTCGGCAACGTGATCTGACCAACGGTAGAGGTAGCAGTGCTTCTGTTGATGAAAGAAAAGGTGCAGAGAAGGGAAAGAAAAGGTCAATTCTTTCTTTTTGGCATTAACTCCCATAATTATGCATATTTACTTTCAGACCCGCAAAGGTCTTATTCATTCCACATATGCCACATTTTTTAAAATGAATTAAGACTTTGGCCTATGAAAGTTGCTTATTTATATTTAAGACCTTTAGGGTTTCAATTATTCGACATGGGTAATACGCTTTTAAAGCATGAAAATTTACATGCAAATGCATATTAGATCCAAATGGACTTACTTATTTGGCATGCACCACAAATTCTTTAAAGCCTTAAGCTTTTTAGAGTGTATATCTAGATTGAAGATCCACAGGATCTCATTTAATTCACTTATGATGTGCATTTTTTTTAAAGTGTGCGCACATTTTATGTTGCATGGCACGTCATTAAAAAATAAAGCAACTATAATTTTAGGCGCTAACAAGCCTTCCAAAGGCCGCATTCTGTGCATTTCTATGTTACCTAGACCTATGCTTTATTTTGGTCTAGCATTATGCAATTACGTCAATTGACGCAAGCACGTCACATGGCGGGTCTTACCCACTGCTATGACTTTTTAAGTTCACTTGTGGCACGCAGTGCAGCACATTAGTCGCTAAACCAGCAAAACCCTAATGGGGCCGTGGTGTTTGAACACCGCTCTTATTTCTATGTTAAAAATATAGTTGTTTTTTTATACACTTTATTGCTTCGAAGGCTGTTTTTCAGTCACGTACTTTTTCTTGTTGCAAGGGCTTAAATTGCACCCACAAGCATCAACAATGACAAGTAAATCGCTTCGCAAAGCGAGGAACAAATTCATAGCACCCTGCGACTTGAAGTCATGCTAGGGTTTCTGCTGCAGCATCCTGCCGACTCGGCATTACCTATTGTCTCTTGATATTCAGTCACACAGTACCCCCGATCAGTAAATCAGAGCACTTAGCCAATAGCGTTGCTGACATGGCCGGTACAACTGCAAGCTCAAGCTCATGCAACCAAGCAAACTGAATCTAGTTGCTTCTCAGTATATCGATAAACTGCGACAACTTCCTGCTGATTATCAGTGACATCGTGCTCAGACGGACTCCATGCCCTCTAGCTTTATATGCTCGTCCAGTCAAGCAGGCAGATATGGTCTTCTATATTGCTCCCGCAGGTCTTCTTGCGACCGAGCCTAGGCTGAAAAGACATCTTTATATATTGTAATATCCCAAACTTCGGGAGCCGATAAAAGTAACCATTCGGGCTCCAAAAAATAAACGGGCGCTAATTTTGAGTAATACTCGTGTATTAGAAGCTTGTGGAAGCTTAAATGAATTTTGGGGCAAAAATGTAAATTTTGAAAATTTGGGGGCATTTTTGTAATTTTGGAAAATCTTGGGGTTAATTTGGAATTTTGAGAAAAATTGTGGGAGTGCCACCTCCTACTAGCTTAATGACTAAGCTAGGAAAAAAGAGAAGATAATTGAGAAGGGACGGATAAGTATAAAGAAGAAAAACAAAACAAAAAAAAGACAAAAAGGGAAACCTTTCCCTTTCGGGAAAGAAGAAGAACAGAAGAGGAAACAGAGCAGAGGGAACAGAGGGGGAAAACAAGGGGCTTCGGGCAAAGTAAGGTAATCTCTTCCCCTTTAATTTCAGTGGGTGAAACGGTGGGTAACTTCGGGGCAGGGGAGTGCTTGTGGAAGGGAAGCAAGGCTACCTAGCAGCCTTGAATCTGTGTATTAGGGAGGATGTAAGAATTTGAGTTAGGTTTTGTAGCATCATATGCGTATGTGTGAGAAGGGGAGGGCTAGAAATAACATCAGGATGTTTAAAATAGCGGTTTAAGATATTTTTGAGATTTTTTCGGTGCCGGAAACCCCCAGGGGTGTTTTGGTAATTTATCACTCTTAAGGGGTATTTTGGTAATTTTACCTATAAGAGGTATTGTGAAGTAAATTTACATAAAGTAAGATTATTTTAGTGACTTTGTTTATGGAAGAATCATTTTGATGATTTAAGTATAACGAGGGGGTATTTTGGTCATTTGCCACCCCGAAGGGGTATTTTGGTAATTTGACCTAAGAAAGGTATTTTTACATAAATTTACATATGAGAAGTTTATTTCAGTGATTCTACTTATGAGAAGACCATTTTGGTAATTTAAGTTCGAGAGGGACATTTTGGTAATTTTACACCTCAGGGGCATTTCAGTAATTTTACATACCTGGAGAGGGGGGTTCATTTTGGGAGTATGTGTGAGTTTGTATTAAGTTATAATCTTGTTCTGTAAACTGTATTCTAATGGTTCGATTATTCCGTTTAGGTTAAAGCTAAAGAGTTCTGGTTAGGATAATTTAGCTGCGGATCCAGGTAAGGGATTCTATCTAAACCCTGGGGAAGGACTTTCATCCGAACCCTTATTTTGATAACTCGTACTCGCAAGTACTCATTTGATTTACTTATGGCTAATGCCGAACTCTGAATTTCGTATGATATCAGCATGTTCTTGTCCAGAAAATCCTAATATTGAACCTGGATCAATTATTTGGAAATCTTGTGATGCTCGCCTATTATTGTGTGCTAAGCAGCTTTGAAAATTGTCTGTATTCGTTCTTTCGGATTGTTGTGCTTAAAACACGATAATTATTCGTAATCGTTTTGTTGTTTATCTGTGATTTTTCTTCTGAAAATTCGATTTCTTCTGAAAATTCTGAATGCTGACTTGTGTCAGTATGATTATTGTCATTGGAATCTAAATTGATCTCCGTGATTGAGCTTATGTTAATGCTCATTGATATTGTTAATTTTTCTGTGTTGACCTGGGTTATCTGTTCTGTTCTGAGGCGGGCGTTATAAGGCTGGTCTGAATCCTGCATGGAATGCAGGCTAGTACCTAAATGGACTAGTAATTATTCTGGTACATCATGCATGTGTACATTCTGTTAGCATACCGGAATGGCATTGCAATCGCCCAGGATCAACGTTGATTTTTTATTTTCTCTGCTATGTATACTGCCGTGACTATTACGGAAATGTCTGAAAAGTATTATCTGAAATGATCTGTGCTTCTATTGAAATTATTTGGGGAAACCTTCAGTGTATTTTGGAAAGAATTGTCTCAGATGATCTGTATACGTTTGAAAGATCTTGAGAAAACTCTGTTGTGTTTTGAAGATGATCTTTTATTAATCATTCTGGAACCCATCATGGGTGTTATTGTCTATTTTGGTATCTGTTTCTGTGAATTTTGATCATTTTGAAAATCATTGAGTTTTTTTTATCATTTGCAGTATTTTGGAAGTCTTTGTCAGTTGGATTCTTGGAATCTTTTTGTAATTCTGTTGGTAGTCCTTGTACGACCTTACTGGGCTCTCAAAAGCTCACCCTCCGTTTGACTCCCTTCTGCAGGAAATGACAAGCTGTAGCAGATCGGGAATGGGTTAGAGTCTACGTGAGATTCCGGTGAGCCCATCACTAGAGTGTAGGGAGACCCCTGTGTGGGTCAGTTTGGTCAACTCGTTCTATAAGAACTTGAGTTTGTAAAGAACTTAGATTTTAAAATTTTGAGTTCGAGCATCCTTCTAAGCTTGCATTTGAAAATTGTTGAGATAGTACGGATTAGATGTCTTAAAGTATGTGTTAGTGAACAGATCTGACAGGTTTGATGTGATCTGGCAGGTTAACGAACCGGGAGTTCGGGGTGGCAGAGCTCCGGATTTTTGGGGGCGTTACAGTTGGTATCAAAGCAGTTCGGTCTTGTGGTATTAAGATTTTAAGTATCTGATTCTGTAGGCACAGACCCATGGATTATGGGTAACACGATTCTGTAGAATGGTATTCTGGTTAACGAGAGCGGGGTAGGATGATGGTAGCGTTAAGGAGTCTGCCTTGACCTGTCATTGTGTTATTCTTTATACCCGTGTTGGTATAACCCTGATAACTGTTATTTGTATCCGTACGGCCAGAATTTGAAGCTCTAGCAGCGGTAATGATATGGAGGGCCTAGTGGTCCCCGATAGATGAAATTTTAAGAGGATTGTATAAGATGGAACAGGAAAATGCCTGGTATTAGAAAGACCTGATCAGATGATGTTTTGATTGGAAAATGTACTGTATGAGTATTATGATTGTAGAGAGGCAACCCTACCCAATAGAGGAAACAACAGAATCTTAGAACTGATAGTTATGATTCTGAAGACTATGAATCCGATTCCGACTTTGATGACATAGGATTTGACATCCAGCAGCTAGGAGTATCTAATCTGGTTTAACCATAACCATAACCTTGAGATAAGAGTATCTTGGGTGATCTTAATAAATAAAATGATTAGCTACATGGAGGTTATTGGACCCTGTAGAAGCAGCAAACTGGATTGGTAAAGTTGAGGAAATTTTGAGCAACTGATTGTATAAACTTTGAGCAACTATAAGTGAAGTGACAAAGGTTGAAATTGCTAGATATAAACTGAGAGGCGAGGTTGATCAGGGTGAAAAATGGTAGTGAAGAATCTGACTTATCAGTAATTGATTTATGTCACTTGGGAACCCTTTAGAGAATTATTTTTGACCGGTATTTTGCGAGATTTTGTGAACAAATGTGAAGAGAATTGTTAAATGTGAGATAACAGATTAAGAGTCAATAAACAAGGTTGAGATGAGATCTCATGATTGGTTAGATTCGCAGCAAGAATGTTATTGCTGGAGGCACATAACTGTCGAAGTTTGAGTAGAGGCTTAGGCCTGGACTGAGAAATAGAATGCTCCCAGCTCGATCGACGAGCGATATGAAATGTCTTTATTTGGCATATGTTTTGAAACAGTCTAAGTTTGACAATGGAGGAAGGCATGAGTAAACACAGGACGGATGGAAGAGAGATAAGTGAGAATTTTTTTTCGAGTGGATTTGTATAAGCTAACAGTCGTTAGCAAAAGTTTTTATAGTCGACACAGTACGGTGCCCAAAGTGAAAGGTTGGGGAAGAATCAGGGATTCACGCCCACTTTTATCAATGAAATTATGATCTGGACACAATTTTGAAATTTGATCAAGGCATGATATGAAATTTAAGGGAGCGCAGGATGAAAGCGCTCAATCAGCTCAGAGTACTAGAGTTAAACCATAGCAGAGTTCTAAAGTTTGACCTACACAGAATATTGGTCAGGGTGGTGAGTCCGCTTTTTCGACCACCCATGTGGTAAATGCAAGAGAAGTCAAGGTGATGAATATGCTATAAAGTGATCGGATGATGTGTTAAGCAAGGCAAGGTGAGACATTAAGTTCGAAACTGTTTGCTTATGAGAAATAATCTGTTGATACCCATAGTTAGTGTAAGAAAGAGCGATATTCCTTGGCAGGAAGAGAACAAGGTCAGTAAGGGTTGAGGCCCAGAATATCAGCTAGAATTTGTGTAATGTCTGCTTAGGATGTTGGTTATATCTGATGACATAATGCCAGGTACACTACATGGTAATCCATTAGATTTCCATATATGGTTTGATTATGGAGTGTCAAGTACCTTTGTATCCTCTACCTTCGCATAGTGATTGAAGGTGAAACTTATCTGTTAGAAATTGATCTTGTGACAGGTACTCCATCAGAGAATCCTTTGACTACTTCTACGATTCTCTGTAACTTTACTATCCACCTAAGGGATAGAGATTTTTCTGTGGATCTCATGATATTTATTGTTCAAGGTTTGACATCGTGCGAGACATGAATTGATTACACTCTAATCATGTATCTGTAAGTTGTTAGAGAAAATCCTAGTCGAAGTTAAGTTTGTGATTTGATTTGTGAGTAGGAATAGTGTTTTGAAAAAATGACTGGTGTTAAGACCAAAAATTTTGGTTTAAGGGTACAAGAAGGGATTTGGAATTTTGCTCTATCATCTGAATCATCCTTTGCATATTGAATTCAAGGACGACTTAATTGAATGTCAGCTTACGCTGAGACGTCAGAGAAGATGTCATTCATGCTGGTCCATCTTATTCTTTTCCGAGATATTTATCTGTCCTTTTGAATCTATTTGGACTTGATGAGGTAGTATCTAACCCACTAGCCATGGGGAAGCTAGGAATCTTATTAAGGACCAATAACTCCTTCTGATTCTGATTGCTCTGAGTCATTGGGTTGACTTTACTTTTGTCAGATCGATATCATTGTTTCTGTGTCCGTCGTTTCTTCTGGAATGTCACAGAATTCTGTTGTGAACCTCAAAAGCCAATATGCATGATTTTGTTAAAGATTTTTGTATTTTGATTGCCTGATTGCGATTATCACTATCAATATTTGCGTAGTTTTCCTTACCTGGACATAAGGTTAGGTAAATTCCTAAACCTTAGATAATTTGTGAGCAAGAATAGACTCTGGGAATGCTGATTTGGTTTGGATAAGTTATTCGATGATCTAGTATAAGATGGAAATTTGTCTGAATCTGAGATAACAAACTATTGGTTATTTGCTTTTGGAACCGGAAGATTTTTATTAGATGAATTGGAACAGATGATTGAAGGATAAGGCTATAAGATTTTTGTAAATAATGTGATTGTGAATAAGAAGTGATATGATGATTTAGAGCTTTAAACTTTAGTGAAAGTGCAAGACATGTGAGTGCAAAATCATGTTTCGCATTGTGTTAAGAGAACACATTTCTCTATAATGACTCCGGTAACAGTTTGGACCTATTGGTTTAAGGCACCAGAGTATGCAACGAACTCATAGAACCTATAATTTCTGTCATTCTATGACGTGTACGCAGAATCGTAAGTATGTAATACATAGCTATGTTGAGATAACATGTCTTTCGATGATGAACTTGGCAGTAATTTGGACTCGTTGTTTTGAGGTATTAGAGTGTGGAGTGAAAGCCTAGTGGCTACAGTTTTGTTGTCTGTTGTGAGGCATAAGTGCTCATGTGAATTGATTACCCTACCCAGGTTAGCCTTGGTAAACCGCAGGTCATGTCTGACCATCATTATATGCCTTGATCATAAAGTTGAGCTTATAATCATAAGTGAATTGTGCAAATGATGGGATCTCTGGTGTAGTAGTAACATAAGAGAGGGGAAGTCTGTCGAATTAGAGCTTGACTTAATCTGTTTGATATGCACGTAATTCGGAGCGGTATAAGTTCTGCTCAGTGAGTTCTGTATCCGTTAAATCATCGTCTGTGAAATTCTGAACGCGTTAGAGTAAAGTCATTATCAGACAGGATTTCAGTTTAGTGTTATGATTTGGATTTAAACAGTTGCATCTAGATATTCATCGGACAAAAATCTAGGTGCGAAAGTCAAAGGTAGCGTAGCTGCCAAGAGATAGTTATCAGAGTGGCGCAGCGGAGGCATAGTGCCTGCCTGGATGCCATAAGTGATAGAGACTCCGCGAGCAAATTTTGAGGACGAAATTTTTATAAGGGGGGAATGATGTAATATCTCGAACTTCGGGAGCCGATTAAAATAACCATTTGGGCTCCGAAAAATAAATGGGCGCTAATTTTGAGTAATACTCGGGTATTAGAAGCTTGTGGAAGCTTAAAAGAATTTTGGGCAAAAATGTAAATTTTGAAAATTTGGGGGCATTTTCGTAATTTTGGAAAATCTTGGGGGTTAATTTGGAATTTTGAGGAAAATTGTGGGAGTGCCACCTCCTACTAGCTTAATGACTAAGCCAGGAAAAAAAAGAGAAGATAATTGAGAAGGGACGGATAAGTATAAAGAAGAAAAACAAAACAAAACAAAAAGACAAAAAGGGAAACCTTTCCCTTTCGAGAAAGAAGAAGAACTGAACAGAGACAGAAGAGGAAACAGAGCAGAGGGGAAATAGAGGGAACAGAGGGGGAAAACAAGGGGCTTCGGGCAAAGTAAAGTAATCTCTTCCCCTTTAATTTCAGTGGGTGAAACGGTGGGTGCGTGTTTACTGTGTTCTGTGTATGTTTAACTTCGGGGTAGGGGAGTGCTTGTGGATGGGAAGGGAAGCAAGGCTGCCTAGCAGCCTTGAATTTGTGTATTAGGGAGGATGTAAGAATTTGAGTGAGATTTTGTGGCATCATATGCGTATGTGTGAGAAGGGGAGGGCTGCTGTGGGTTGCATCAGGTGCGTGCGTGAGTTTCCGTGCGTGTGTGTAGGTGTGTGTTCTTGGATGTGGGTGTTTAGGTATGTGGATTTATGGGTGATTATGTGAGTGGTGTTGTGTCTAAGATGCAAATCTCAACTAGTGCAAGAGATTGGAAGTGTTTAGTGTGGGTTTGGAGGTGCTTTAGAAGCATGGTGATTGTGATGAATGACTGTGGGTCTCGGCTAAAGGAGGAAGAAGGTGTGTGTGGGTTTAGGTGAAATAGTAGGTGTTGAAATATCAATAGTATTTGAAATTGTCGCTAAAGGTTCAAATTAAATTAGGCAGTTTTTCAATTAATTTTAATAAATAGTTGGGGCCAAAAATAGAAAAAGAACGAAACTGTACCCTAGTATTTTTACGAGAACTACGCTCTGGAAGTTTTTCAGAATTTTCAGAGTCCGCGAAGAGTGCTAAATTGGAGCACCGATTAAAGAACTTTATCGAATTATTTAGCATATCAAACCAAGATATTTTGATCTGAAAATTTTATGCATATCTTATTTTACAGATATGATTAATTATCTAAAATTTCGGGCCATTCCGAGGCCGATAGGTATTTTTCACGAAACTGGCCTTTTAGCGCTCGGTCCGGACACCGGTTCGAGATTTTCGGGCGAAAAATTTCTAAAATACTTTTTACTTCAGAAATAACATCAAGATATTTAAAATAGTGGTTTAAGATATTTTTGAGATTTTTCGGTGCCGGAAACCCCCAGGGGTGTTTTGGTAATTTACCACTCTGAAGGGGTATTTTGGTAATTTTACCTATAAGAGGTATTTTGAAGTAAATTTACATAAAGTAAGATTATTTTAGTGACTTTGTTTATGGAAGAGTTATTTTGATGATTTAAGTATAACGAGGGGGTATTTTGATAATTTGACCTAAGAAAGATATTTATGTATAAATTTATGTATGGGAAGTTTATTTCTGTGATTCTACTTATGAGAAGATCATTTTGGTAATTTAAGTCCAAGAGGGGCATTTTGGTAATTTTACACCCCAGGGGCATTTCGGTAATTTTACATACCCGGAGGGGGGGGTTCATTTTAGGAGTATGTGTGAGTTCGTATTAAGTTATAATCTTGTTATGTAGACTGTATTCTAATGGTTTGATTATTCCGTTTAGGTTAAAGCTAAAGAGTTCCGGTTAGGATAATTTAGCTGCAGATCTAGGTAAGCGATTCTATCTAAACCCTGGGGAAGGACTTTCGTCCGAACCCTTATTTTGATAACTCGTACTCACAAGTACTCCTTTGATTTACTTATGGCTAATGCCGAACTCTGAATTTGGTATGATATCAGCATGTTCTTGTCCAAAAAACCCTAATATTGAACTTGGATCAATTATTTGGAAATCTTATGATGCTTGCCTATTATTGTGTGCTGAGCAGCTTTGACAGTTGTCTGTATCTGTTCTTTCGGATTGTTGTGCTTAAAACTCGATAATTATTTGTAATCGTTTTGTTGTTTATCTGTGATTTTTCTTTTGAAAATTCTGATTTCCTCTGACATTCTGATTTCTTCTGAAAATCCGATTTCTTCTGAAAATTCTGAATGCTGACTTGTGTCAGTATGATTATTGTTATTGGAATCTGAATTGATCTCCGTGATTGAGCTTATGTTAATGCTCATTGATATTGTTAATTTTTCTGTGTTGACCTGGGTTATCTGTTTTGTTCTGAGGCGGGCGTTATAAGACTGGTCTGAATCCTGCATGGAATGCAGGCTAGTACCTAAATGGACTAGTAATTATTCTGGTACATCATGCATGTGTACATTCTGTTAGCGTGCCGGAATGGCATTGCAATCGCCCAGGATCAACGTTGATTTTTTATTTTCTCTGCTCTGTATACTGCCGTGACTATTACGAAAAATACTGAAAAGTATTATCTAAAATGATCTGTGCTTCTGTTGAAATTATTTGGGTAAACCTTCAGTGTATTTTGGAAAGAACTGTCTCAAATGATCTGTATACGTTTGAAAGATCTTGAGAAAACTCTATTGTGTTTTGAAGATGATCTTTTATTAATCGTTCTGGAACCCATCATGGGTGTTATTGTCTATTTTGGTATCTGTTTCTGTGAATTTCAAGCATTTTGAGAATCATTGAGTTTTTTGACTGTTTGCAGTATTTTGGAAGTCTTTGTCAGTTGGATTCTTGGAATCTTTTTGTAATTCTGTTGGTAGTCCTTGTATGACCTTACTGGGCTCTCAAAAGCTCACCCTCCGTTTGACTCCCTTCTACAGGAAATGACAAGCTGTAGCAGATCGGAAATGGGTTAGAGTCTGTGTGAGATTCCGGTGAGCCATCACTGTGTAGGGAGACCCCTGCGTGGGTCAGTTTGGTCAACTCGTTCTATAAGAACTTGAGTTTGTAAAGAACTTAGATTTTAACAGTTTAAGTTCGAGCAGCCTTGTAAGCTTGCATTTGAAAATTGTTGAGTAGTATCGAATTAGATGTTTTAAAGTATGTGTTAGTGAACAGATCTGACAGGTTTGATGTGATCTGGCAGGTTAACGACCCGGGAGTTTGGGGCGGCGAAGCTTCGGATTTCCGGGGGCGTTACATATATCCATGCCTTCTCAAAGGCGCGGGGGCTTCATATCTTATTATATCGGCAATATTACGGGCCTAATGCCCTCTGCCCTCTCAAACATGGGGGCTTCATAGCAGCGGACATGTTACGGACTTAATGCTCCGCGCCTTCTTATTTAGCACTGCAATAACAAGTACTTGTTGCTTCGAAAGAAACCCTCGAGGGTATTTTCATGAGCTTTGGGTTCTATCCGTCCCCGAGGGCGCGTACAACAAGAACTCTTAAGTTCCGTCAAACCTTCGAGGGTATTTGCATGAGCTCTGCGCTCTGTCCGCCCTCGAGGGCCCGTACGACGAGAATTATTAAGTTCCGTCAAACCCTCGATGGTATTTGTATAAGCTCCGCTCTCTTTTCGCCCCCGAGGGCAAGTACGACGAGAAGTCTTAAGTTCCGTCAAACCCTCAATGGTATTTGTATGAGCTCCGCCCTCCGTCTGCCGTCGAGGGAGCGTACAACGAGAACTCTTAAGTTCCGTCAAACCCTTGTGGGCATTTTCATGAGCTTCGTGCTCCATCTGCCTTCGAGGGCGCATACGACGAGAAACTCTAAGTTTCGTCAAACCCCCGAGGGTATTTACATGAGCTCCGTGCTCCATCAGTCCTCAAGGGCACTTACCGAAACTCTACATTCCACTAGCCCTCTAGGGCAGTCCCTCGAGGGACGAGCACCCTCAAGGGTGACAGGATAGAGCTCGAGTTCTATCCGAACGGTTTAGCTACAGTTCTAACCCGTGAAACGACAAAGACTATGTGGGACTTCATCCCCCCACCATGCTTTGTCACAAAGCCTAGCCAAGTGTGAGTGCGAGGCTTCTTTGCCAGCTCTTAGCTAATGATAAGAGTTCGCGACAAAGTAAAATGCAAGCATGATGTGGTCAGCTAGAGCTAATGAACACACACTTGCACAAAATGAACGCCCTCCAAGGGAAAGGTGACCCCTCAAGGGGATGTTCAAACACCCTTCAAAGGAGAGGTGACCCCTCAAGGGGACATTCAAACACCTTTCAAAGGAGAGGTGAACGCCAAGGGAACATTTAAACACTTAGCACAAGCAATAACTCGCATGCACAACTCTGTGTCCTCTCTAGAAAGGCTACTTTGGGACAGAGCCTCTAAAGGATCTCGAGATCGCATGATTCATCTTCCGAAAGATAATTCCAAATAGCCTACTTAGGTGACATTCTAAAGACCTAGTTCTCGAGAGCTAGAGCTCTAGCACCCTACTTGGGCAAAAGTTACAAAGCTTAAGCTCTCAAGAGCTTAGGTCCGAGCACATGGAGTAGAGAAATATTATTACCCCTACAAGTGGATGGAGAATCCCTTGCAAATCTGACGCATGTCTCGAGACACCAGGCATAAACTTCCTTAGCCAAACATTTTGGCTAAGGAAGTGGGGGGCTTATGATATAACTCAAATATAACTCTCAATAATTGGGGAATACCTAGCAATCCAAATCAAACTGGGAGATCGATAATTATCTTATTAGAGATCCTGACGCGATCCTCAAGGATCCTGACGCGATCCTAATACATCTGGCTCACGGCTCAGTCCTACTACGACTCTCCTTCTACAGTTATATAAAGGGGTCTACCCTCAGGTATGAGGATAATTACACAATTCATGCTTTTTCAGAGTTACACTCTGACTTAAGTATCAGAGAGTTCTCCGCCGGAAACCTCACCCGGCGGTCACTCGTTTTCTGTCTTGCAAATCATCGGTCCAGGTTCGAGTTCTGCCAACATATGCGAAGCATATTTTTAGCAGCAACACGTATTATTCCCTATTGATGCCAACCAAGGAGGAAACTTCGGTGAAAATAAGGGAGTGTGGAAGGCTGATGACGGTGATAAGGAAAGATACTGGCCCGACCAGCCAGAGTGAGAAGGTTTCCTTCCTTTTGCTTTGGATCTTGCGGTTCTTGTTATCTCCTGGTGCGAGAAACATCAGCAACGAGTACAATGACTCTGGCCTCTGCTTTAATAGCCATGGGCCCTTTGGTCTTGGCCCATTTGTAGAAGGGCTCAGATGAAACCATCTCTAGTAAATTTCAAGCACCAAGCTGTGCCCCGTGAATTGTTTAGTTATGGTTGAGGGCTTGCTTTCAAGCATAAAGATCATTCTGCTGGTGCTTGTCTAGTGGGCGTAGACTGGGGAAAGACTTGGACTTTGAATGGGTGGCATTGTGGAAAAAGACCCTCAAAGTCACCTCATCTTTCTGCTAGGAGTCTGCCACTAACCTTCTCAAAATCTCCATAACATGCCCTCTTTTCCCATGGCGGAAGTTTGGATAAATACATGTCCATGTGTTGTCCAAATTAAGGAATGTTCTTTATGCTTTTCAAAACTAAATTTTTTTTTTCTCCGGGAAAAATAATACATCACCCTAAATGGGAAATAATGTAGAACTGCAATATATGATAATACAGTCATTTTAGAGATATTATTATTTTTGACAAAAAAATCATATTATTCCTGTACGTAGACAATAAACCTAAGCTAATACCGCCAGAAAATTTACCACAAACTATGACATTAAAATAATCTACTTATCAGAGGGCATCAAATGGCAATACTAGGTTTGAGGGTGGACTACCAAAAGACCAAAAGAACTCAGAAGGAACACCCATGATTGGACGATGCAACGTCCTAGTGGCCTCTCATTGGCCAACGAAGAGTCAACTAAAGTAGGGTAATGCCAAAGGGCAGTTCTGCAATTAATCCACCACCATCAGGCATTCCATCACTCTTCATTTCTATAAGTAACCAAAACTTCCCGAGCAAACATTGATCCGAAAAGATGGCCGAAATGGCTGTTTTAAGCTCCAAATCTAAGCACAACCTTAAAATAGTAGCACCATTATTGCTACTACTTCTGTCTCTAGTAGGCTCTTCACTAGCTGAAATCATCTTTGAAGAGCGTTTTGAAGGTACCCATTTTCTATTTTCTTGTGGATTTCTGCTTTTTTTCCTAGAAGCTAGAAGAGTTTTCTGGGTGACCAAACAAGAGATGCATGAATTTTATGCTGCCATAGAGGCATAGGAACCTCGTTATTCAACTTGATTTCCCGTTTTGAAGCTACCCACTTTCTATTTTTTTTTTTTATGTTGACTTCAATACAGTCAGTTGACTGTCAAAATTTTCACTTTCTCCCTTCAGCCAAAGAGGGGTTACTGAATTTTATGCTTGTATGTACAGAAATGTAGCAGACCTTTTATTTTCCACAGTTTTCTTGGGAACCAAAAAAATTATATGCTCTTTTACAGCCATACCAACTTCCTAGTATAACTCGAGTGATTTTTATTGTTGGAGGTGATTGTTCTATAGACTTATTCACTTAACTGCTGATTTTTCCACTCTTGGGTTAGTGAAATTAATGCATGTATAATGACTGCCCTTATACGGAAATGTAGTTAATATTAGGGGTATATGTGTGTGTGGAAGAGACTTGATGAAATGCTCTCAACCTATACTTCAAATGATAACTATTAAGTTTCTGAACTCAACTCTCAAGTAAAAATGAACTCTTCCATAGTGAATACTTTGAAATGCATCTTCAAGCTAGATATCGATATTTTTGCTTCTGAAAATTTGTTACTCCTGGTTGTATTTTTACTCATAATTTAGAGTTCCTAAAGTGGCTTTGATTATTGAAATATGTGTTTTAATTTTGTACATGTTGTGTTTTTTGGAGTGAAAAGATGGGTGGCAAAGGAGGTGGGTCAGGTCTGACTGGAAAAGAAGCGAAGGGAAAGCTGGTTCATTTAAGCACACAGCTGGAAAGTGGTCTGGGGATCCAGATGATAAAGGTACAATGTCATTTTTTTTTTAGGGTGCAGAGTTAATTCTATACATTAAACTGTTATGCTGCTAATTGTTATACTTATACATTTAAATTTTGATGCTTGGTTGGTTACATCTAAAATAAGTTTAGGATCTTGCTTTTTCTCTGTGTGCGCGCTTGTGTTATGCGTGCTTTTTGGTTTTTGGTTGCCAAAGTAAATGACTTAAGCATAAAATCTGCATGACTGAAAATGATGCCTTCTAGTTTAATCCCATGGTCACTAATTTTCACAATGGAAGCAGCGTAGAGATTTTGGTATCATTTCTTAACATTTGATTTGCTGTGGGGCTAGACCATGAATATTGCAAGTCATAGTACCATCCAGTAATTTTGCCTTGTGTGTTAAAAAGTAATGAGTGCATCCCATGCTCACATTTATCGTGGAATGAGAGTCAACAATCAGCCCCCCTTCTCAGCCAGAACAAAAATGTATTGAAGGAACACCAAACACTCTCAAAGATGCGATATAGTAAACATCGGATTTATATTAAGTGGCGTGCCCCTTCTTTCTTCAGAATTACTGCCTACGCACTCCAGACACATTGTCCACGGAGGCATTTGGCCATCCAAGATAAAGTGAAAATTGATTGAACTGAAGGAAGACTAATTAAGCAATTATTATATATATTCTGAGAAGAAATATTTCTCTATATTTTTATTTCCTTCAACTTCTTGAATGATATTTCCAGTAAGAGCTACAAAATTGTAGAGTTTGAATGTGAGAAGTAAAGCAAATGCGAAACTGTTCTTTCTTTGGTAAATGTCACTGCTAGTTTTCAGCATGTTTCTTATGTACAAAAGTTCTCTTAAAGCATGACATACACTGTTAACCTACTTCGAACAGCTTAAGCTGTAGCGCAGTTGATTTACATAACATAGTATCAACTATCAAAGCTCTGGTCTGGCAAGGTCTTGGTTTTGGGTCTCCAAGCTTGCATTTGGGCCCCCTTTATGCTTATATATGCTCCTGGGTGAGCTTCCTTGTGCTGTTTGCACCTTTAGTGTCTCCGGTTGTCTCCCCATCTGCAATTGTAGTGTGAAAATGATATTTTTGGCCCACTCTCTAACAACTTAAGGTTTTGGAGGAGATGGCTACTTAATTTGCACAGGATTTGTATATTCTTGGGAAGGATATTCTTAGCGATACGTTCTGTTGATTTGTTGCCAAAGCATTTTGTGTCAAATCAGAAGTCATCGAGGTTTTCACGGCACATTTTGGATGTTTCTGAATTTTTTCAGGAATTCAGACATCCAATGATGCCAAGCATTTTGCAATATCTGCAAAGATACCAGAATTCAACAACAAGGACAGAACGTTGGTCCTACAGTATTCCATAAAGATTGAGCAGGACATTGAATGTGGTGGCGCTTACATAAAGCTTTTATCTGGATTTGTTAACCAGAAAAAATTTGGTGGGGACACACCTTACAGGTTTGTGTCTTCAGGCATTCTTTCATGTTAACTCTCTACCTTCTATTCTTTCGGAATGTTGTTATTTGAAGTTTGAGAAAGGAATTATTTTTTTTGATACCCGTAAGCCCATAAAGCGTGAGGGTATCCTTTTGACAAATACTAATAATTACTTTGTGATTTTTTTCCCGGGTGACCATGGTTGGTTTACTTGTTTCAACCTGCCTCAGGCAAACACGTAATTAGCCACATGGATTGATTACAACATCCATTTAGTCCCTTGATTCAGAAGATATTGCTGTTAGTAGACTGCAATAGGCCATCCTGAATATCCTAGGAGTCCTATTTAGTAACTTCTGATGCTCAATCTTAAAGAAGGGTTATTAAGGATGAGCTTGCAAAGAATGTTAAGGAGGAATTTCCAATGGGTGCATTATTTGCGGCTGATGTGGTGTTAATTGATGAGACTAGAATTCTGGTGAATGCAAAGTTGGAGTCATGGAAAAGCACTTTAATGTCCAGGAGATTTAGGTTCGTAGGAATTAAGACCAAATATATGGATTTTTTAGTGTATATTTAAGACTGGGAGGAGGATCAAGGATGAAGTAAATAGATGTGAAAAGGTACCTAAGAAGGAGCGAAATCCATAGAGAAGTCAATGATGGAGTCAGAGGGAGTTGCATAGCGATCCAAATATTCCTATCACTTTAAAAGGAAAACTCGGTTGGATGGCAGTGAGGCCACCTATATTGTGTGGCTTGCAATGTTGAGCAATTACGAGACAGCACATGTTTAAGATGAGTGTAAATGAAGTGTGCTTGTTTAGGTGCATAAGCAGCCCCACAAGAAAAGATTAAGATTTAAGAAGGATTGAGGCTATTTGCAAGAAGTTTTGAAGAGCCACAGTGCGGAAAAGTTACTTATGCCACTTGATAGTCATGTGTTTTTGAAAATCTGTTTCGGTAGGCAAGAATGGAAGCGACTCTATAGCAAAGCCTAACTTTTGAGAAGTCAGCCTTGGAGTGAGTTGACTGGCATTGGCACAATGGGTTTCTATTAGTGAAGTTGTCTTCCTTTCTTGGGAGTTAAGCGATGCGTTGGGTGAGCTTCCTAAGGGTATGGCTTCTCTGGGGTGACTAACAACCAATCTATAGGTAAAGCAGGTGTCTTTTTCCGAATATATAGGATAGAGGATGTTTAACCTGTCAATAACTTAATCTAGTAAGCACATATCCTATTTATATTATTTTGAGAATAATTATTAGGTGGACCAGAAGTCTTCTTGTCCATAACAATCAGCAACTGAAAGTTAATATATACTTGTAGTTTGATACATCGCCGACTACTATAAGATGAAAATTTGTTCCTTGGGAATTTTGTATTAGACCTTAAAAATGTATTTTGCTGTACAGTAACTACACCTTAAGGTCGGGGGGGGGGAGAAAAAGCCGAGTTTTGAAGGAAATTTTTGTCCATTCTGGCTTGTAGTTTTTAGTAGCAGAATGCTTTTGGATATTTGCAGGAAGCAGGCATATACGGATGTGGTCTTCTTGATGCTTTTAAAGAGCTGTATTGTCTGTTTGGATTGTACACAAAAATTGTGTTTCTTATGTCAGGGTACTCCCTCGTGCAAGATGAGCATGTGATAGGTGTCTCCACTACCCATGTCTGAAAGGGTTATTCCCCCGTTCAAACATTTTAGCGGACCGTTTTCCATATATTCACGTTTTGTCTACTCCAATTACCTCCTTCATTTGGGGCGAGCGCCAGGCTGCAATTTTTGAAAGAACTTGTATACATGGTTGCCTGACAGCTGATCTAGTACTTGACAGTAGAATATCATAGCCATCCTATGGTCTTCTAAAACTTAAGGCTTTTCTAGCTTGAAGGTAAAGCCAGCTGTTTGATAAGCTTTCGTAGCCGCCTAGGGTGTTGCCGGCCACTGTAGATAGAAGTACTTTTGATAGCGAGTTCTATTGCATCCCAAAAGCACCTGAGCTCGATTTTGATTCGGAGGTTACCTAATTCCTCATAGCAAGGCATTTAAGAATGAGAAGAGATCACCTCCAAGGTTTAAATGCTGTCTGATCTGGCTTTATCTTGAAACAACTATGTCAGACGTGTAAAAGATTGTTTTGAACATTGGGCCGGACAATATGCCGAGATTTAGTCAATATGATGCCTTTGAAGCTGGATTCATTGAACCTAGTTACACCAGATTGACGAGGTGGGTTTAGACCCAAAACTTGATGTAATGGGTTTAAACCGGAACAAGATTCATAAATAGGTGTTAAGGGAGTTGAAATTAATAAATTCAGAGGAGCTGGCGACAATATGTGCATAAGCACTCCACTTATAGTTTCTCAAACCACATTGACTAAACGAACAGAGCTAATCCGAATTGATCTTTTGAAATATCTGCTACAGAACAAATACGTTTATTTTTCAGATGATTCATATCCTCAATTGTAATTCTACATTGCATTCCAATCGATCCACAGCTGCCAATATATCTCGTGGCATCAAAAATGTACTTTTTTGGGGTATATGAATGTTCAGTCTTCGATTCATTTTTCGTCAACCAATCCTACCATAGGATATTATACCAGAAAGCCTAGAGATGTAGTCTGTTTAGTTGAAGGGTCATATTGTCATGTATAATATGGTAGAAACCCTTTTAGGGTTCTCACACGTGATAACAAGTTTGTATATTAGCAATGAAGTTTATATGGGATTAGAGCCTTAGGGTGTTGAGAGTTGTGTAAAGTGGGGATGGCCTCATGCTGCTCGCCAGTAAGAATGATTTGCACAGTCATTTTCTTGTTCAATCTAATATGTACTTTGCTTTTTGGTTCTGTTTTGTTTGTCACATTTTCATTTTCTTGCGATCTGGTTTTTTGGCGTTTTCCTCACTTCATTTTACAAAGTAATGTTCTAATCTGTGGGTTTATAAGTTTTTGGTTTTTGTATGGCCTCGTATATTATAGTGAAGTCAATTAAAATTTCAGCGCCGTTGTGAAAGAAAATAAAATCAAAAAATAGGTCTCTATTAACTACTATTTCTTTCTTTTACCCTCCACCCACTGCTTTCCTCTCATCATGCTCCCTCTCTTGTGGAAATCATCAGTTATAAAAATGTTAAAGCATTATGGTATGCATTTTTGGCTAACTTCATTTCTCTTTTTCTTCAGAAATTCTCCTTGTTCCCGTTCTATAAGTAGTTGAACTAACTAATGTTATTGTTGTATGTAGTTTGATGTTTGGGCCAGATCTATGTGGGACGCAGACAAAAAAGCTTCATGTTATACTTTCTTACCAGGGCCAGAACTACCCCATCAAGAAGGATCTGCAATGTGAAACAGACAAGTTAACCCATTTTTACACATTTATCCTTAGGCCCGATGCTTCGTATAGCATTCTCATTGATGGTCGGGAAAGGGATTCTGGAAGCATGTACACTGACTGGGATATCCTTCCTCCCCGCAAAATTAAAGCTGTGAATGCGAAAAAGGTTGTCTTCAGCTAAAAAATCCCCTATAGTCCAACTAAAGATTCGTTAATGCTAACTTGACCATAGAATTCTCATTGTTCCACTTCTTAATCTAGATTTGGTTGTGTGGAGTTCAACCTTTGACTGTATTTTGTTAGCATCCTTAGCGTAGAAATCTTGTGTATACTTATCATTGTGCATATTGAAGTTACTGGTTTATCTGTTGCCTGTTCTATTATAAGTATTTTATTCCCCTCTCTCACAGCCTGCAGATTGGGATGATAAAGAGTATATTGATGATCCAAATGATGTCAAACCTGAGGTATTACACTTATGGTTGTTAGTGGATTCTCTGCATCTCCTGTAATTTTTGAACATTTATTTTATATGTTCCTTCATCTGATTATGGTATTCTAGGGATATGATTCAATGCCAAGAGAAATTCCGGATCCAAGAGCTAAACAGGTTAGTTGAAAATTTTCAGTGGTTAATTTAGCTGTTTGCTTAAATTTACATATATTCAGAACAATATAAAAGGATGT